>WAAB01023064.1:402393-439465 GCA_013389865.1 Piaya cayana
GCCCAGCGGTCCAGTCTGTTCAGATCCCTTTGCAGAGCCTCCCTACCCTCCAGCAGATCGACACTTCCACCCAGCTCAGTGTCATCTGCAAACTTACTAAGGGTGCACTCAATGCCTTCATCCAGGTCATTGATGAACACATGGAACAGGGCTGGACCCAGCACTGAGCCCTGGGGGACCCCACTTGTGACTAGAAAACTACAGACAAACTCTGTCCTTGTACAGCCCAAGTAACATTTACAGCACAGCTCCTTGACTACCATGAATAAAATGAGGTGCAAATTTTACTAATAACATGCTTAAGAGAGTGGGGATAGTGGTATGAAATTATTTGTCCTTTGGAATGGTAACCTGATTACATAATTTCTGCCAAGAATGATATCGCATAAAATTCAAAGTGGTTTTTTTTTAACCATCAAAAGACATCTTCATAAGAAATCTACCAGAAAAACAGAAAGGGACTAACAGAGTTAAACCTGCCTCCCTAGTAAATGAAATTAAATTGCATAACTTTTCTTTCATATTCAAAATAATAAACCCCTTTTAGTCCAAGATGCTTTTCATTTCTGTCATTTGTCTGGAAAAGAAAAGAAAGATGGTAGTTTTGGATCAAAAAGCTCAACAAATCCATTGCTGATACAGATTTTACCTTGCTTCTTACAAGGGTATTTGAGAGCTGTGGGAAATACAAACTAATCTCAGTTCGGAACTATATATCTCTTCAGTTTTCCAGAGACTGCAAATTTTATGGAATCATCTAAATTCATCTGTATTTTCTTCTCATTGTTGCCTAAAATACAACAAAGATAAAATTCTCACTGGAGACCTCACGGGCAAACTGCTCTGCTATACACGTTGATCCCTCTTCCCTATGGAGAACTTTGAATACCAATATTTTCAGTTTTAGGTGTCCGTACTCTCTGCAACAGAAGATGGTATTTCTAACCATACAATAGGCTAAGAAATACATAATTAATTCATATTATTCTTAAAATTGTCTAATGTGTAACTGAATTCTGTTGAGCTTAACAGAAATAAAATCTACCTCCTCTGAATGTGAGATAACGTCCAATAAATTCTAACAAAGGGAACATCCATGCTGAATCACTGGCTTTGTCCCCATGGCCATCTAAAGAACATTTTGCTATGGAGTTATGAGTCATGTTCGTCATGCTAAGCAAGAAAAGAGTGCATAAGGCTTTAATAAGACTACAGGCTTAAACACAAACACTTTAAAAAAAAAAAAAAAGAAAGAAGCTTTCATTAGAAAAATGCCATTATTATTTGTAATCTTATGGACATTCAGAAACTCCATGTCTGGAAACTCCTAACTCTTGTGCAAAACCACTGCTTTTCAGAACTCTAAGACCTTGCTCATTCCTTGCATAAACGAGCACTCCTAACAACTCCAGCTTTTTATTTCTCACTCCTAGACTAGTCTTGGATGCAATATTTGAAACAGAATTGTATTATGTGGATTGCCAAAGTAAAATTTTTGAGTATTCTTGTAGTTCAAATTTAAAAACCACGGCTGGACATTATTATGAAACAAAGTTCAAGAATAATTTCATTTAGATGCAGTTGTGTAGAGCTGTCATGTCTAAGCTACATGTATTGTCAATGGACAGTAAGACACTCTTTGAGAGCATCGCTTGTCTCGTCCAATGGTTTGGCCTAAACTCTGTGATGTGACTCTGCCTCCAGAATCATCTCACTTTCATCACTGCTTATAGCAAAAGCTCAGATTACAAACTTGGATTGAAACAATCATGTACGCACATCTACATTATTTATATTGTAGTTAAACTCATACATTTTTCTATTTTATAGGACTTTTAACAATATCTAAAAACAATGAAAGGAGGGCCACACTATAAGTTATTAATGTTTAAAAAGAGCACATGACTGAGTTCTGTTTTTCTCTCATTCTACCGTGTTGAAGAACAGAAATTTGTTCCTCCCAGGTTGATGTGTGCTATCACATCAGAGTGATAGTCCTCAATGCCTAACCTTTCCCATCTGAAGAGCCAGGGACGACACCTGCTTTCCTCCTAGGAGGTCCTCAGGTGTGGAGATGCAAGGTGCTCTGAGTAGTCACCTCTCTGTGCATCTTACACCGTGCTCCACACAACACGGAGGGACTGTAGCTGTGAGGGACTAAATAATATGGCAAACTGCCTTTTAAAATATCTTCTCTTTTCATTAGAAAGAGGCAGAAACTGTAAATGACTTTAAAATGGCTGAGTAATACTGTCCTCCCTAATGCCTGCACAAGGATGTCACAGTATTTGTCAACATCTGACTAGAAACTCCAGACTTTTCCTCACGGTGAGCTGAACAGCCCTTGATTGCATTAGTTTTAAGTGGAAAGCACAAATACAGAACTGTTTAAAACTTGGTACAAAAGCTCTGCATCCTTACATCAGTAGACAAGTACTGAATTTTTTTACCACAGTGAAAATTACTCTTATGCAACAAACAGCAGAGAGACATCACTTGTTTCATACAAAATAATAATCATGTCTTGGATAGTAGACCAGGCACAGGCTTTTCTTCCTGGCACACCACCATAGGGAAAAACTGTAATCTGGTTGTAGATGTGACTGCACATTTGGTCTTCACTAGCCCCAAAGGAGTAGATTTTGCAGGGTTGGCCACAAGGTCCATCACATTCTGAGCAAGATGATATTAAGAACTGCAAACTGCAGCAACTCTATTTCTCTCCTCTGCTTCCCTCAAATTCAGTAAACTTTGGGCAGACTTGACCATGGCTACGTTGAAAAACTCTAAACTACAAAGAGTTGGAATACTGTAATTTAGCCACACTCTGAAACAGCAAAAACAAAGGCTGATCTTCAGGCACTTTCATTGTGAATTCTGTGTCATGGGGGAATGAATGAGAGAAAAAAAAGATCAGCTTTCTATGCTGTTTGTTGCATCTCATCACACATATATAAAAACTGTAGGACACAAGTTCAAAAGTAGAATTGTCCAGTCAAGGACACATGAAATGCCTCCTGCGTGACTAGCCAGTTGAATAGTGATGGTGAGGTTTTACAAGGCAATGTCTCAAGGCATGGGACCACCGTTGCTTGTAGGTTGTCCCCCAGCTGAGGTGACACATGAGGGCAGTCATATGAGGAAGAAACTTTTTCCTTTCCGCTCCCTGCTGAAGGAATTGGAACAGGAAGGAAATATTGGTGATTTTACTAGACCACATTTCCTCCAGCACAGGGCTGCCAACTCTGTTGTCTACAGGCCTCATGTTCAGTATGGCCTCATTTCCACCCCTCTCTTAACAGAAATCCAGTCACTTGACCCACTTTTCTGTAAATCACTCAGCACTTAGCTTCTGCTTGGTGGCTAATTTGAAGATAAAACGTAAGCAAAGTAGAATGCAATAGTTGTGGCTCCACGTGTCCAGTGTCTATGTAAGGGTCTTGACTGACTCTCTCCTGCTGCAGAAGAAGCTGTGCAGATGATGCGTGTTGCACACCAAGAGAACATGTCCCCTGCTTCTCACAAGCAAGGGTTATTTTTAAAATGTGCTATGGGAAGTATTTGAATGCAGACAACACTGAGGCCTTTTAGAGAGCTGCTTACAGAGCAGATTCCTCGTTCTCTGTCTAATCATTTCTGTTTCATGGCTGACTGATTTGTCCCCAGTTTCCATGCTATTGTGCTTCATAGTCAAGTGGCAAGAAATGCATTAAATGCTGAGTAAAATGCAGAAGGTTCTGAATCTAGAAAAACGCAACAGCTTTAAACAAAATTGAGCTAAGCCTGAACCATATTTCTGGCTTACAATACCACTGAACAATTTTTTCCCTCTGTCTAACTGAGACTGGGCACTCCTGTTGTACTAGTGCTTGAATGATTTACTACTGAAGGAAAGGCAGATAAGTGACAAAAAGGGACCACAAACTGACAGCTAAGGCAGTAACTGAATCTCTCTATCTTTCCCCCACACTGAGCCTGTACCTTGGGTAATGGGGTCTGAACCCTATGGCTACTTCTAACAAGTTGAACCTGAATGCAGCGTCCAAATAAACTCAAATTAAGGCAAAATTCCTCTCTTCTTTTCAGGTTAGACTTAAATATTTATAAAACTCGAAGAAATTAACAAGAAAAGTATTTCTTTACCACATCCACTTTTTTTACAAATGCTGCTGGTTTTACAATGCAAAAGGCATCCTGAGTGGTTAATGTAAAATTCATTTGATACATTCCTGTATCTTGATATGACTATGTGCACTACCAGGAGCTCTCTTGCTAACAAAAAGGTGGTAACTGTATTTTGGCTGTTTGCAGATTTTCAATGAATGTGTCTGTCCACAATTATTTTGAAAAGAAAAACTAAAATGCTCGCTTATTCCATTCCTATAAATCTTACTTTTCAACTTTCTTTTTGATGATTTTGTGTAAGAAACTTTCTTAATCATTGCCTGTGTGGGAGGCAGAGAGGGCAGGATGGGCTTCGTACACTTCAGTTTCTTTTAAGTACCTTAGGAGTTTTTTCCAATCAGTGGTCTCTTTTCCCAACAGGATCTTTCTTTTCCTAGCTAAACTTGTGGACACCTGAATTCCTACATGCTTGGGGGCTATGAGTCATCCTCAGAATGTTTGGTTGCTTTGGGGACTTCTTCTGTTGATGTACGCAATAAGCCATGATGCAGCCTCATTCTTCAGCTCTTCATTCCCTGTCTAGTCAGCTGCTCCTCCATGGGTAGAAGAAAAAAAATTGCTCTCTCATTTTAAATGAAGCATTTTGACACAAGTTTTGAACCATTAAGTACATAGATGATTTTCTTCCTAAACAAATAAAAACTATGTCTTTTCTTTCTAAATCAAAGCTGTCAATGACTCTGAGGCATAACCCTAAGCACTGACCCACCATAACGGGTAACCATACTCAGCACCTTGAAACTGTGTTAAAGTCAGTGGAGTTTGGGGTTACTTGGGACCTTATTATATTCTCTGCATGTAGCACGAATCATTCCACTGACATACATTCAGGAACCAGAGTCCAACCTTTTGATTCTCTGGAAACAATGCAATATTTCTCATTTTCAGTAGCAGGTCTTCCTAACCAACAAACACAGTGAACTGCACACACTCTGACTCTGCTGGACACTAAACAAGCCATTTAGTGGCTTAGTCACCCACTACAGCTGGGCAACTCCTGTTTTTCCTAGATTCTGACAACCAGATGAGCGCATCCTCAATTTTTACATGCATAGTATGCAACTCATCTACTAAGAGAAAAACAATCTCTGTGATTTGTCTGACTGAAGTGAACTCCAGCAAAAATCTCCAACGATGCTGATTCGTCCAAACAGGCAAACTCTGAATCGAAAACCCAAACAGCAACAACAAAAAAAATCCAGACGGGGCAAAGTTAGATTTTGCTTAGCTTATTTCCTTTTAGTATTTCCTGAGGGAAGGAAAAACACCAAGGAAAACGAACAAGGAAACAAATCCAAGCATCCCCCAGGACCTCTGCTTTGCGCATCCCCTTGGCTCAGGGAGCGTGATCTGTCCCGGAGGCCGTGCCCAGCAGCGCAGCGAGCTCAGACTTTGGTGCCAACTCCCTTCCCTGCCTCTGTATCTATATTCCCTGCCCGAGGGAAGGAAAATCCCTCAGCCGGTGTTACATCAGGTCAGGCAACTTTCCCTGCTCCCCGGGGTCCCGGGCGGGCTGTCCGGGCACAGAGCTGCCGCATCCCTCAACCGGGAGGAGCCTTTCCCGGGAGGGCTCCCGCATCTCTGGACCAGGAGGGGTCTGTCCCGGGAGGGCTCCCGCACCCCTCAACTGGGAGGGGTCTGTCCTGGGATGACTCCCGCACCCCTGCGCCGGGAGAAGCCTTTCCCGGGAGGGCTCCCGCATCCTGAACCGGGAGGGGTCTCTCCCCGGAGGGCTCCCGCATCGTCCGCATCTCCTCGAGGGGCTCCCGCCGGCCGCCCCCGCCCGCTGCCCACTTCTCTGCTGCACCTTCTCCTTTTAATTTCAGCAAATAAATAAATAAATAAATNGGAAGCGGTTCGCCCCGGCATCGCCCCCGGCCCCCTCACCTTGACCACGTCGTCGTTGAGGTGCTTGGGGTCTCGGTCGACCAGGTCGATCTCCTTGGTGTGCGCGTCGCGCAGCGGCTTTTCGCTCATCTCGTCTGCCATCATCTTGTTGTTGGGCTTGTAGATGTTGCCCTGCTCCCTGACGGGCGCCGCGTACAGAAAGCCCTGCGGGGAGGGAGAGCGGCCGGGAGGGGCCGGGGGCCGGGCTGGGGGAGGCGCGCCGGGGCCCGCGGGGGGCGCGGGAGCCTCGCTGCGGGGCGGCTCTCGCCGCGGCTATTTAACCCCCCGCGGGACCGAGCGCTGCCTCCCGCCGCCTCCCCGCGCTGCCCCGGGGCGGAGCGCAGCCGAGGCTCTCCCTGCCCCGCACCGCCCTCCCGCACCGCCCTCCCGCCGCCGCTCTCCCGCGGCGTTTGGGCTGCAGCGCGGCGCTCCCACCGTTCCTCCTCCATCCGACGCCCGCACCGTACAGCTGTCGCTACGCCACCCCCATGGCCGCACGGGCATCGCCGTGCCCCCTCCACCCCAACGCCCGCACCGTACTGCCCGTCCCGTACTGCCCGCACCGTACAGCCCTCGCCACACTGCCCCCGTCCCCTTCCCACGCCCGTACGGGCATCGCCGTGCCCCCTCCACCCCGACGCCCGCACCGTACCGCCTTCATGTATTGCCCGCACAGCGCTGCCCGCCCTCACTACACCGCCCCCCGCTCGGGCATCACTCTGCGCCCTCCACCCCGACGCCCGCAGCGCGTTGCCCTTCCCTGTGCCGCCCGCCCCGTCCCGCTCTGGCTGTGCCGCCCCCGCACGGGCAGCGCGGTGTCCGCTCCGGCTCCCGCCCGCAGCGCCTGTAGGTCCTGCCCCCGCCGCACCGCAGCCCGCGGCGGCCGCAGGGTACGAGCCCTCCGGTTCCCCCCGCCGCCTCCCGCAGGTGCCCGTGTGTCCGCGCCCCCCGCCGAGCTGCCCCCGCGCCTCCGCCGGGTGGACGCGGGGTCCGAGCCGCGGCCGGTGCCCGAGGATCGGTTCCCACGGCGCTCGTACCTCCGAGTCTACGTATTTGGTACCGGACATGCTGCCCCGGGCCGGCCGGCGTCTGTGCCGCGGGTCTCTCTGCGCTATAACTCGCGGGAGCGGAGGCAGGAGGATCCCGGGCGGCCGCGGGGGAGGTGGCTGCGAGGGCGCTGGCTGGAGGGCGGCCAGGGGCTGCTCCCCGCCGCTGGCTCGGGTGGATGAGAAGCCCCGGCACCTCGCGGCGGGGGTGGGAAGGGAAAGCGGCCCTGCCCCGGCAGCCTGGAAGCGGGCGGACCCGGTCCCGGATGCTCGTGCCGGGGAGCCGGCGGGGACGGGGCGAGGGTCCCCCCAGCGCCGCCCTCCCTGCCCCGACCGGGGGCGCTGCGGGACCTCCCGCACCGCGGGGGGGGGAACACGGGGAGCGCTGAAGAGATGGAAAACTTTAGCTGTTCCTCGTCCAGAGCGAGAGAGGCGTTTGTAGGGCTCCCTCCCCTCACCCCCCTGCACTGACAGCAGTTTACACAGAGTCATCGCTGCCCCGCGAACAATCGTGGAAACTTGGACATCCTCGGGATGAAGAAAAAGAGATTTTCTCAACTAGTTCATTTCAAAACTATGCAAATATTTAACAGTCCTGCACTTTAGCTGCGCTCTATTTTTCTCGGAGCGGAGACTGACCCATACATATCTGCCATGTGTATTAGCCAGCTGGGATTTACTTTTAAAGAGGAGTGGTGAGATGCTGATATTTTGCCATGCTCTGTTTTCAAAGTCCTTTGTCAGCTCCGGGGCATATGTAGATGTAAAAGCTATAAGGGTTCATCACTGTATTGAAGATGGTTCAGGTGAGAGCTGGAATGACAGTATAAATGTATAAAGACCAGCTGGATGGGGCCTTGGGCAGCCTGATCCAGTGGGATGTCCCTACCCATGGCAGGGGGGTTGGAACTAGGTGATCTTTAAGGTCCCTTCCAATCCAAACTATTCCATGATTCTATAAACTGCAAGTTAAGTTTTGCCCTACTTTTTGTGTGTGTGTGTGTGCATTTGCAGCTATCAGTTTTCTGTTAGGAAATCAGACCGTGGTGCAAAATTTATAACATTAATGGAAAAATAGTGACTTAGTGTTATACCATTTAGCACGGAGCTGCAGCAACAGTAGTAGACAATTCTTAGCTGCAGTATATTTGGCTTTGGCAATTCAGAAGAGAAATTACCTCAAAAAGGCATTGGACATAGGCTCCACAGATGTAAATAACTGCACCTGCTCAAAATGCAGTCCACCTGGACACATATTACTGATATTATCACTGGTTAGTAGTGGAATTTAAGAGTTTATATTGCTCATAAACTTGAGGACAAATGCTTTGGATGGATGTTTTCCAGATTTCCAAGTTCATGTTAAGCTTTAAAACTAACTTTTAAATTGATGCAATAACTCAATTAGGCCATCATTAAAATATCTTTGGCTGTGCAAGCATTTCAGTGTATGCATGGAGTCAAAAGAGTGGATTGAAGGACATAGTCTCTGAAATTTTTCAACCTATTCAGAAAAAAGCCCACAAAACAGTTCCTTGTTTTCATACTTAGGAAAGTGTCCTGCACATAAATCAGAAGATTTTGACCCATTGTTCACTATTTGATAGGAATGGTTGGACTTGATGATCCGGTGGGTCTCTTCCAACCTGGTGATTCTATGATTCTATTACAGCGTATCTCAAAGATGGCTAAAAAAGAGAGATATATTTTTTAATTTGAACTGCTGAATTGGTCCTGGTGTGGTTTCTGCAGAACCGCAGCCACCTTTAAAATCATGCAACACTGCTGCAGCTGGAAGAATACTGGAAACGGGTGGAATTTATACGCTTTATGAGGTGTATATATATATAGGGATGAAATTAACTGTCACATCCGATGGAATGCTCACTTGAACTTGAATACCAAGAAGACAGCCTACAGAGAAAATGACACGAGTACTACCAGGTTGGAAGAGTGAAGAAGTTACATCTGAGGAGATGGATGGGGATAGGGCCATGGCCCATCGCTTCTGGCACTGTTGTATGAGAAATACACACAAAATTAACAGCCAGAGACTTGGCATGGATGCATGTGGGAGTTCTGCAAGGAGCTCCCATTACATACAGAGGAAGAGTATAGCTCAGCAGGAAAAGGGCTGATAAATCTTGCAGGAATCTTCTGGAAGTTTAAAGGCTTTGACCCCCTTCTCAGTTACTATGAATGGATTATTCAGGGGTAACCTAAAATTGACAGGGGTTGTAGACTCCAGGCTGGCCTTGGAAATGCCACCCAAACTGTCTTCTCATTGAGCTTTGCTGTGCCTTTAGTATCCCAGGTCAGCTGTTGAGCAGGACTGCGTGCTACCTTTCCTGGCCACCTCACTGACTCTCTTCTTTCTCCATCACACCAGTGTCAGGCATTTCATGCCTAATTCTAAGAAGTTTTTATTGATCCGAAGACTTGCTTTAACTGAACTTCCAAACCTCAGGGATTCCTTAATTAAGGACTTGCTCTAAACATGGAGCAAAATGTGTGCAAGTCATGAGCCGTTCTTTCTATTTTGAAAAGATGAAAAGAGAAAAGATTTTGTTATGGGTGGGAAACATTTCTTCCCATAAGCCAGCATGAAAAAAAAAATGGACAAAATTCCTCAAAAAACTGTTGAAATGAATCACAAAACTGCACTGAACACGCATGACAGCTCACTGAGTGTCTTTGTTTGGTATCACTCTCCCTCCACTCCTCATCACCCTCCCCATTTTTTTTTTTCAAGCTTGTGTAATTATTCCAATTATGGTATTAGCAATGCCCTTGATATATTCCAGTGTCAGCAAGATCAGAATCAGCCCTGGGAAACTGTATTCTTTATGTATAGTTTCAGCAGCAGCAGGGCTGTCAGCTAGCAGAGGCTGTCAGCAAGCAACCTGTCTTATGTAGAGCACTTAAAAACCTGAGGCATAGGAGAGGAAGATCATTGCCTTTTTTTAGTGTCTTCCCTTCAGCTGCTTAACTGCATCCTTTTATGTGCATTTTTGGATATTTTACTGGATGAAAGCATGAGCTGCCAGAGCTGTTGGTAGTGAACTTGTAGCAGCCGTGGTACTATCCTCACGTTGCTGTGTGATAACAAGCATCGGGATGGGTTTAACACACAGGCCAATGTGCTCATTCATTATTTACAGACTTGTAGTCCTGGAGGATTTACGGTAGTTTTCCCCACTCCCTGGAGGATTTCTGTTTGAAATTATATGCCACTGGATCAGCAATTTTCCACTGACATGGGTGCTTCTTGCTGTCAGTATATAGGACCACATTTTCATGTATGCATTTTTTATTTGCCCCTTTTTTGCCTGCATCAAAGGAGTAGTTATATCAGGAGAGAAGTTGAGATGCCCTCCCATTCCTTCCTTCTCACAGCCTCTAGCTAGGAGTGAATTCATTTATTCCTTTTACATAGAAACATTGCTGCCATAAAACATTTCACAATAGCCTGAGGGCTAGAAGAAGTAATCTAGCATCTGAAACACCCAAAATAATTTTTTGCATGTCTCAAGAAGTGCTAATGCATGTGAACTCAGTCCCGGGAAGATGTATCTTAGGAAGTTCCCTATTCTGCTCATGTGCAGTAAGTGTATTTTGAGGGGTCCAAGGCAATCTGTTCTCTTCTTTTGTGATTATGACTGGGTTTAGATGCAAGTAAGATGCCAGGTTGCTCAAACAAGGGCAGTTCTGGGCATGACCAAAGTAAAATTGTAGGTACTGAGGGGAGGTTATGTGGAAGGGAGGTGCCTTCTGGGTTTAGACATGTTCCTGGTTGGGTGGCAGCTGGGCAGGGATTGCAATTTTGGATTTAAATGCCTGACTCTCATCTCAATCCTGTGGTAGGTGTGTACATCATTTATTAGATCTAGTCCCTGTAGGTAGACAGATTGAAAGCTTTAATTCTGCCAGACCTTGCACAAATCAAGTCACTCTTTTCTCAACCCCTTTTAGCATAAAATTCCCGACAAATACCTAGCTAGACCAGGAACACTGGTCCATGTCAACACTTTTCTATACCTTTCCACCAGTTCTAGTATGCTATTAACTCTTCAGATGTCTTGTGGAATTATCAGGTCTAGTCTTGTCAATGGGACTCATAGTGGGACTTAATACCCACTCCTTGAGGCTTATGTACGGATGGAATTTATTGTCACCCAGATTTGCTAAGCATTTCATGGCCAATCCTAGCTCATAGTGTAGCACTGTGATAGCTCTGATGGTGTAAAGTAAAAAGCAACGTGAGGTAGGTACATGGGGTGAAAAAACAGCTCTTATTACTGAGGCAGTTTGAAAAATAGACAAGCTTTCACTCAAGTTTGAAATACAAGTGTGAATCTCTACATTTTCATCCATTAAAGTGTACAAAGTAGGATCCAAATCAGTGTCTCGTAAAGGGGTCCTCCTTTCTGCTACTTGCAGTTGGAGGGGGAAGCCAGATCAGAGACAAAACGGAATGCCTAACACAGGTGACACTTACTCCTGGCCTCAAGTTGTGAGAAGCGTGCAGAGAAGAACCTACCCCACTATTTACATAAAGCTCTAGTTGCTTCCATAGTCCTGCTTGATTTCTTCAGCAAATACTTTTTTTTTTTGTAGCAGTGGAATGGAGCTAAGCCAACCATTTTGCATTAATCAGTGCAGTGTCTTCTCTGGAGGATGATTCAGTGCAGGAATCTATCTCTGCTCCTCTGAATTGCCCCCACAGAAGGCATTTTCTTTTTGTTGCAGTAAACTTAGGAAGATTAGTGTCATCAGGCTAAAATTAGCTGTTATTAATTGTCACCTCATTGGAAATCCCTCCATGAAAGAAGTATGTCAGTTTTTAATACATAACTGTTGGTTCAGTGTAGTGGCTGGAGGTCTTCAGCTCTGATATCCATGAGCATGGTGTACTAACACACAACACTAGCAGAGTGCCTGCTGTTTGACCTTGCTCCATTTGCATTTTTTTCTTAAAAAACCCCTCAAAACACATGTATTTTTCCATGTATTAAAAGTAGAGAGTTAATACAATGTACTAGCAATAGTTTTATCTCTGCAGGTCAGGGAATGATCACACCCTATAAAAATAATGGACTTGCCATTCTTTGGCATCCACTAAATATGAATGTGTGGTCTGAGGTCCCAGGGCTGCAGGGATGTTCTAAACTTCCATATCAGTGAATGCCTAAGTGAGCTTTTTGGATAGTGAGAAAAGTCTTCTCACTTACTAAAATGTCAAAGTTTCTTTTAAGAATTGATTCCAATTTATAAAGCGAACAAATAGGTTGGGGAAAGATAAAATCCAAATACAAACATTATAGAGTCAGATTAGAAGGATTTTATGAAATAGCTCTCAGAAGTAGGCAGGTTAAATTTCTTTGTTAATTAAAAGAAAAAAATCCATAAATACAAGTCCAGGGTTAGTTCTGTATGTTAGTTGTGAAAACATTAAAAACAAGATATTGAAATAGTCTGCATTACAGAACTGAATCTCCAGTTTATGATTATAATCTAAGGTCTGCAGTAACAAGAGGTAGGCTAGAATCATGACATCTCACACTTTATTCATTTATCCTCATAACTACGATGATACAAGATCTACTCTTGTTAAAGAGCAACAGCGTTTTCCCCATTCCATAGACGGGAAGAAGGTTCATCAAAAGTAGCTGACCTGAACCAGATGTAAATTTTCCTACATTTGTTGCAGACAACAAGACTAAGTTTCTGGATTCCTTTTTTTGCCTAAATTCTCGCTTTAAGTTGCTGTTACAGGATCTGCTGGTATGGTTTGTCCACATTTCAAGTGAATTGGAGACGAACTTAAGGAAATTGCCCTTACATCAAAGATCACAAGTCAGTGCCAGTGCCTGCTTCATCCCTGTTGTCCAACAGTTCTGTCAGCTATTGACAGTATCAGCTGTAGCAGAGCTTCAAGGTGTCAGTCAGAACTGTAAAATTCATAAAATCTAGAGGATGCTTGCCAGTCAGAATTGCCAAGGGCAGATTCACACCTAAATGTTGAAGAGTCTCTATATATTCATGCATCCTCCCACTGTTTTCATGAAGTAGTATTTGCCAAACATCTAATATTTTACCCTAAGCACAGGAGTCCATTTGGTATTTTCTTGTAGTAAAAGCACATCTATTCCAGAGAAAGATACTGCTGTAAAATACGTAAGAAACTAACAGCTTTAATTACTTAATTATAAGCACATTTGAGTCTCGTGACAGATAGCAAAATGGAGAAAAGAACTAATTAATGACAAGCCTAAATAAAAATAAGAACAAACCAAATGATTCTACTTGATTGACTGTGGCAGCTAGAGCCAGATGACTTCAGTAAGCTATTTAAAAATGTATATATCCAGGAGTGCATGACCTAAATGGATAGCATTTTCTCTTGGGAATGGCCTCATTCTCCATGTTTGGAGCCAGACCCAAGTTCCCTCAAAGTTTAGGCTTTTATAGCACTTCTTTTAGACACAAGGCTTAGTACCGATTGATATATTTTCTTGTTTTTAATGAATTCATCAAGGGGATATATTTATGTGAAAAATATCTTTGGAAAAAACTTGGATGCTGTAAAAGAAAATAACTCCCAAAAGAACTCAAACCTATCCTCATCAATTTTTATTTCCAAAAGAGATATTTCCATTTTTAACATAAGAAGGGCATCTTCAAGAGCACATCTGAACAGTGACCTAACTTACTGCAGACGAAAAAATATCTAGAAAAGTTTCCCTGGGCAATAATTAAAATCCAGTTTTGAAAAGCCATATGTATCCCTCTCTGAAAGGCACAAACATACAAAGATGTTTTCAATGTCCAAAGTATATAGTGTGTCAGTTAGTTTCTGTAGGCCAATAAGCAAGAAAAGGAAAATTTGGCAGCTTATCTGTAAATAATGCATGTGCTTATAAAAGAAATTGGTTTTTTTTAAATGTAGCAAAAAATCTACATTGAGAGACCTGCTTCAGAGAAAGCAATCATTCTCTATGGGCTTAATTATACACAGAGATACACCATTTTCTGCTATAAATAAGTTAAATGCATTTGATAATAGTGGAACCATATTAATGTTCATCAATTTCTTTTCCCTTTTCCATATTTTGGAAGAACTGCACAGTATTCTATGCTGTTCAGCATTTTAATAGATTTAAAAAAAAAGTTTAAAAACCTGAAAAAACAAAGTTGAAAATAGGAAAAAGCTGACATTTTATTATTTTATTATATATCTCTTGTTTGATAAGAAATTTGTGACATCATTTTAGAAAATAGCATTCGAAATCATACAAATATTTTACAATTGCAACTCATCATCTGTATTTCAAGAAAACAGCAGCATAAGCCCATCAGCAGGCTAATGTAATTTTAATGTACCTCTGCATACATTCTGTTATTCTGGTTTACAAAGCCATATTAGGTGCAGAAGGAAGGGCTTTTTTTATAGGTTAGGTTTTGAAGTAGCAAATAAGCAACACAGAGAGTCAAGTCAGTAGGTGAGGAGAATCAGACAAGGATACCGATTATGGTCGCTTGCCTTCTAAAAGTACTTGCTACCTAAAGTGCCAGCATAGTGTCTATTGTTTTAAATATCACAATATTTGCACAGATAATACACAGAAATAGGCAGGGTTGTATTTAATACACCCAATTTTTAATAAAAACATTTCTCATAAACAGATATTTCCCACTCCTGCTTAGTCTTGTATTAAAACTTATAATCTTTGCTTTTACACACTACCATATATAATCAATATACTCGAATTGCACGGCAACGCTTAAAAGTCTATATAATTTAGAAACTGAAATTTTAGTTATCTGAAGTCATCTTTTGCAGTGTCTTACTCTTGCTGCCTAGTAAGCTGGTTAGAATACAAATTCTATAGAAATAATGTTCAAGTGCCATTTACAAAGATACAAAATATACAGCAAAGTTAACCTCTCATTAAATAAAATATACAGATCAGCTGATGTTCCAAATCATTAGCTAACACCTTATTTTAAGGGATAAACTTCCAGGGAGCTTTTCCTCCCCAATACAGGAGATTATGCAACAGTTCCTTTCCCTGCATGTTTATACAATGAGTCACCTTCATTTTAACTGCTGATAATAAAGGAGTGAGCTGATCATTCTGCATAGTGAGGGGTAAAAATGATCTCTGGTGGACTTGCAGTAAAGTCAATGGGAAACCCTAGAGATCAGTTTCACCTAAGGTATCACAGCCTATTTAAATATTTATAGTAACAACGCCAGTCATTATCACTGTGGTGGCTGTTAAACCTCCACCAGAATTCTCCTGTGACCTAGCAGACGTACCATTAAAATAAAGTGTTGCCAACATACTCCATGTTCAGTTTGTTGTTAAAACAGCGAGCTATGAAAACTGCCTACTTATTCTTTACTCGATTTCCCTGAAAATAAAGGAGTTTTTGAAAAAATAGCATGTTCCCACTTAAACCAGCCATTGCAATTTAACAGTTTGGAATGAATGGTAAGTGCTTGTAAGTTAGGTTAGCAAAGAGGTATTAACACCCGCTACAATTACAGCAGCGTCACTTCCTTGACGTCTACTCTTGGTCCAGGCGTATATTAACCATAGCAAAGATTCGGCCTAGGCTCTGAAAGAATGGTACGATGAAAACATCCGTCATGCTCTTCCATATAGTTTGCACTGAAGGCAAGACCATGAGACAGGTTTTCACAAAAGGCACCACAATCCTGTAAGAGAGAAAAAGGAAGATCTGAAGAATGCTGCTGCTATAGCATGGGGAAATCAGGATAACCAAATGCAAGCATGAGATCTTATGGCAGAGAAAGTGATTTAAACACTCTAAATCTCTAAACAGGTTGATTTTACACTCTTGCACCACTTCTTCATTAATGTTGTTCACTCAGCCTCACACACTAATGTGCAGAATCACCATAATGTACATGGTTTCTTTTATCCCCCCTGCCTTCCTGCAAATGCGCAGGAACATGCACATTGCCAGTCCTGTCTCAGTCCTACCAACTGCAACATCACTGTTACAAGTTGTTAAAATAAAACAGAAACAGTAAAGCAATATCTAGTTATGCTATATTACTGCAATTACAGCACAGGGCAAACCTGAGAAAAACAGGATCTTGCTAATCCTTTAAAGTCTGTCATTTGGGGGTAAGGAACTAAAGTTGAATGAGGTCAAAACTCCTGGTCAGGGGAAAGACTTGGGGTGCATACTTTAAAGTATTGTGCTTTCATCTGGAGATGTTCTCCTTGTGTCCCAGCTCCAAAGCAAAGCCATTAGTGGTGGCTTACGCCAAGCGTACTAACTACAGAGGAGAGCCAGAAGTGCATGTATGGGTGGCTCACAAGGGTCAGCAGATACACAATAACTCATCACTGTCTTTTAATTCATTCTTCCATTTTAATCATTCACTGGCTGAACCCCCTAGTCGTTTCACTAAGCTGGATGTTCTTATTTGGGTGCAGACAAAATAAATGCATAAATAATTTATGCAATACTAGAGCAAGGTTTAAAAAAATCTCTGTGGCACATATAACAGTTTTATTTCCTAAATTAGGTAGAATTCTCCTGATATAGATAATAACCTCCAGTTTGGATTCCAGTTTTGCACCCACATAATTGCATTGCAGAACTATCACTGATTCTGTAATGACAGGAAACATTTAATTTACTGCTTCACCAGAAGCCTAAAAAATATGCAATATTCTGTCTTTCGGTGAGTACTTCTCAGAATAACAAAGTAGGAAAAAAGTATATTTTTAAAAAATGAAGCTTAGAAATTTAAACAGTCAAAATGATTTTCAGTGTTTGTCTAACCAGATTCTGAGCTTTTATCATACAATGCAAGCCGTATACTAGTATGTCTACGCTGCACTCTAAGCTAACTCAGATGGATTGAAACAAGAATAGTTTTCTAAAACCTTCTCTTCTTTTGTATCTGCTGAAAGAGCTAGTAATATACACACTATGTAGAACTGTGAGCACTGCTGGAATATTGTGTATTTTAAAGTGTACTTAGTAAACTATGTGTTTTATAATCATCTATAGTTCCACTGCATATAGAACAGATAATTTATAGATAATAAAATTAGAGCTTCATGTGTTAGAATGCAGTTGATAAACATCGGTAATGCAAAGAAAAAAAAAATCTGCATTTCTCTAAGGGAAAACACCAGAAATGGATACTCAGATTGAGTTGACTTCACCCCTTTTCCATTTCAGTTAGTTTATAAAGGCTATGTCACTGCTCCTTTGCTGCCATCTAAAATTCATTTGGCCTGCTTTTGTTTTTTTTTATTTTTTTTTTTAAATCTAGGTGAATTGCAGAGAAGCAGAAAAGCTGACATTTCTGTTGGACCTTCTTGACAGGATCACACAAAATATAAACTAAGCAAATATCACACTCTGCAAAAGTTTCATGGAAAGATGTAGTGAATCACGAGGACATCATTAGGGAAGGCTTGAAAAGGGATGATCATACTGCTTTCAATGGCTGTAGTGGTCATTTACGAAGTACCAGAACTCAATGTCTTTTGATAATGTTAAATACAATAAACACAAAAATGTTTTGGTAATGTTTTGCAATCTTTTAACACTTGCTATCTGACTTTATGGTAAATGCACACAAAAAACAATGTTGGCTAACTCCATAGGATATGTGAAACATGTTAGCAACCAAAGCTAATTAGTCTGTTTAGATGATAATTACTCAGATATCTTTCCTCACAGAAGGAAATCCTTTACACCCAAGAGACCAGTAAATGGTATTTTCTAACTTAAAAAAAAAGAGTGTCTATCTGTGTACCTACATGTATGTAAGTACTCATCCTGTTCCGCATAGGATATGTTACCCTGCTGTGCAACATTTTCAAATCATCACAGGGTACAATGTGCCTTCTGTAAAGTGAACAGGCACACTAAAAAAATAAATAACCAAGCTCATTAGAAGCTATGTATTTGTTTTTGTGACCTGTCAAATAAACATTAACATATATGTGCTTTACTCCCAGTGCGGTGGGTTTACCCTGGTCTCCACTCTTCTGATCACAGAGATGGTAACTGCTTGCTTGAGTGATGCCTAACAGTGGAAGTAAAGCTGGTATATCCCAAGGATATCGATATTTACTGCAGTATCGGTACTACTAGCATTGCCACATGGTACAGCATCGGGAAGAAAATCAGTGCTCTGTTGAATTTGGCATTTAAGTCAAAGCGTAGCCAAAATATTTCAACTAGCTATTATATATGACCTGTCATTGACTCTATACATCATAAATTCCCACTCTTTCACTAAGCAGAAAGAATCACCTCTTTTGGGAACTGCTTAGCTGAATAGAGCAAATTACTCCTTTTTTTTTTTCTTACATCTTATCCTATTTTCTTTTCTTTCTGTTCAAGATATCTGTTCATGACACCCACAAAATTATACCCATCAATGTTTCTCACTTTTGCTCACATTCCTTTTTTTCTGCTGTTCTCTGAGGGAACCCTGCTGAGAACCAAGCATCTCCTGGACATGGAGTGCACAATTTAATTCCCACTGATGAGGGCATTTCCAGTTTGCAGCAGCTCAACTTTTCAAGAGTTGGGCAGTGTGGTTGGAGTAGTCATTCAATAGTTTCCTGCTTCAAAGTGAAGAATCACATCTTATCCTGTACAGTTTTTAAAAATAGAGATAGTTGTCAAATGCTATACCATTCAGGCATTAAATTACTTACTTCCAAGTATGCACATGTACTTTATCATGATTTTGATTTAAAAGTCTTATAGGGCTCTGCAATACAAGCAAGCACTGTGAATAGATGGCTAAATATTACCTAGCAGTTGCAGACCTTCTTGTTGAGTCCTATTAACCCTGGGGATATTTATGAGTGAGGCAAGAGACAACTACCAAAGGCTTCCAGGACCCATACATAGTATATAAAGTGCATTAAAATCAAACGTTGTATACCCGAGGACCTGGATAGACTCAAAATGCTAAAACCAAAAGGAAGCACGACAAACTATTTCCTCTTCAGAAACCAAGGGGTATATACCCAGGACATGATTGGACATGGCTGGACTTGATCTGGTGGGTCTTTTCCAACCTGGTGATTCTATGATTCTATGACATGAATTAAGAGGCATCAAGACAACAACAGATCATAAGGCAGATCTTCATGGCATAGCTGTAATGTAATTTCTTTTGATTTCAGACAGCCAGTAAGAAGATGTTTCTTGAGTTGAGGATGATGGCAATAAGTTATACAAATGGAGTCGTGGAGACATAGGTAAGAGGTGATGTGTGTCCATACCAACTTCTCTGTGTTAAGTTCCTGGTTAAATCTTAGCACTGTGAATGGAAGACCAAGCTGAGAGAAGCTCTAAAGACCTACTGGTCCAGGTGATGACAAGAGCATAAAGCTGGCTGAGTGCATCTCAGATCCAACACTCGATCTACGGATCCTTAAATGAACCACTGATTCTTAGCATAAATATGCAACATATCAGAACACTATTCTGAGAAGCCTGCAGCAAAGCAGATATAAGATTCAAGTGTTAATTTCCAAGAGGTGGTAAATATGTGGCTTGGAACAAGAATCAGTCCATGATCTGTAATAAATATAATGATTTTGCATGTGTTGCCTGGAAAATCAGCAGTGTTCTGCTCATTTTCAAAAATCAGTAATCTTAATAGACTTGATCTAAGGACACGTTTAAAAGCTTGCTGATATTCACAGAAACAGACATTAAAAGTCAGCCTGACAAATTCTGCCATGAATTTGACATGAATGAATTGGACATGAATGACATGAATGAAATGTCATTCTGTCTGTGGTGAGAATGACAGCCCCCAGTAAAGGAGAAGAAATGTGGAGAAGCAGCCTTCCTTGAACAGGCTTGTATGGAGATCACCAAGCTGCCAGCTAGCACAGTTTCAGCCCATCAGTATCTTGCCTGGACTCTGGCTTAAGCCACCAGTTTCAAAATGGAGCAGAATATGCTCTATCTTTACAGGTAAAACTGAAAATTGAAGTGTATCATTAAATATTTCTTACTCAACTTTCTTTTTTGCTTTCCATGACATTTACTTCCGTATTTGCTTCCTTCTTTAGCAATCTTTTTGCTGGTGAGAGACATTTACTATCAGGTATGAGGGGTTAAACTCATGAGGTGCCCTTGATGCATGAGGAATGCTGAGACAGACTTTTGTGGATTTTTAGCATGCTGACAAAAGTGCAACAACATGTGTGACAATCAGCAGAGCTTTGTGCCTAAGCACTTCCAAAAGTTGTTAAAATGCCTGTGAATTTAGCCTCAGGAAAAGGCTCCCCTATGACAGATCAACATCTTCATCTCACTGGTTTGGATGATGTAAGTGAGAGACAGCAGCTCTGATAAGCCCTCCTGCAGGCAGCCATGATGGTGGGTGTGCCCAGGGTCTTCATTTCAACAGTTGAAGACAGAGTTATAAAGGAATTCCTTCCCTCTTGCCCACAAAACAAGGAGTTACTATTTTTTCAGACCAAATGGGCCTCATGGGAACTGGTACCATGTGTTCACGGTCTCTATACCTGAACTGCTCCTGCGCTACCTTCTCAAATGCAGAAACTTCAAACTCCTTATTCCTGGAAAATCTGGACCGTATGGAGAGTTGCACAGAAGCTAACTTAGTCTCAGTGTGTTCTACCTTTGTGTTGGAACAAATCCAGTTTGTGGTTGCAGGAAGATGAAACAGTGCAGGCTTTGCATGGTAGCACTGGATGGGGTCCAAGGAGTGCAGATAACATTACTGGATTATGTGATTCTTTCACACCCATCCCAGGTGCAAAGAAGATCAAAATGAAAGATCGCTTCTGTAGTGACAATGAAAGTAAGAAAAGAAAATTAGTTGTGGGTAAAACCAGTGTGTTCACAGAAAGTCAAGGGAAACTTTTCAAACAAAGTTCCACATTCAGGGAGTTCTATTTCAGTTGTACTGAGAACCCACGGTTCCTGGGAGAGTCACTAGGGACTAACTGCATAAATAGAAACTGATCTCTGAGTCCCGATGCAGTGAAACTCATGCTTGCACATCCAGGCTTTGAAATCCAGATACAAGGTCACTCTAAGGCACAAAAAATTAAAGTCTTAATAAACTGGGTATAAATAAATTCTTCCATAGATATTCCATTAGGGGAAATCTATATGTCCACTAAACCCTTTTGCAGTAACATGCACCTTTTGCAGTAACATACAGCACAATGACAGCTGACGGACCTAAATGTCTAGGCACGCTCTACAATGTTCATCATAATCTGGGGAGCAGCAGGTGGGCAGCTCTAAACTCCATTGCAATTCCTCTGGATATTAGGCAAACTTTATGCTCCAACATTCAAGCTTTTGAAGTGGCTCATGACAATATCATCAATCAAAATTTCCATTCCACTTTTGAAATCTGCATCCAAAAGACTGCAGTCACAAGTTCAGACAACTGATATATTCTCACTGCTTTGAGTTTGTTTCTCAGTTTCTGGATTGTGTGTTATATTCCTTAAAAATCTTCATGATTCCAGTGTTACCCAAGTCAAATAAGACTGCCCAAACCCCATATATAGGGAAAATAATAGCTTGGAGGAATGACATGGATAATCTGCATCCATTCTTTCCTCTAAAGGCTGCTGGATTCTCATTTTTTTCCTCAAGCTCATTTTTCTCCCTGACTCTCTTCCTTCTCTATAATCACCTACCTTTCTGGTCTCAATGTACTCGTCCCTGATTTGCCAGTGTATTCTGTTTAAAGTACACCAAGTTTGCTGTGACTTGAAGGTCTACTCTATTTGCCTGTGAACCTGGGCCACGGCCAGAAACAGCTTTCCTGAGTTCAGTGGGGGTTCTTTGCTTAAGTGGCAGTGCTTTGAGGCTCTGCACCTAGAGATGGCCATGTCCTAGATGCAAGGCAGTGACAGCAGATTCTGTGGTAGTTGTAAAGAAAGAGTGAGCTGGGCCCTCAAAAGCTTTCTTCAGTCTGTGAGGGAAAAAATGAAAGAGGTAACCTTTCCGATGTCAGGTGCAAGTAATATTTCCACCCTGGTCTTTCATCTCAAAGAGATGTTTTAACAACATAACAACAGGTTTGAAAAAAAACAACACAATCATCATTACTCTAGATGTCAGCTGAGGCTGGAATGCATTGCAGTAGGTGCCCTACGAATGTTAAAACAGGCTCTCCACCCCAAGAAGCTTACACAGACGCAACAGGCTGCTGGTAAAAGCAAGTCAAGGAAACGAATCACAGAGAAAACATTGCTTTCATTTCTCCCCCTTAAAAAATTAAACAGATGATGTAAGTCAATCTGCCTACTGGCTGCAAAGATGGTGAACACGGACCAGGCAGCAATGCTCCAGGAGGAAAGTTCTGCTGAGCTCTCTGCGAGCCCCCGCACCGAAATGCTCTTACCAGATGTGCAGACAGCTGAGCACCGCAAAGAGGATCCCCAAGACCAGGGCCAGCGGTATGGCAAGGACCAGCGTCAGTAACTTGTAGATCAGGTACTTGCTGAGCTCAAAGAGAGCATGGCTGCAGATCCAGACTCTGTCGAAGGAGTGGGTTAGCTCGGGCTCTGCGATCACGTCCTCGAACCCCAGCTGGAACAAGAAAGCAGCGCTGCCCTCACTGGAACTGGGGCGAGGGGAGACTGCCGGGTACCCCATCCCCTGGGTACCCCATCCCCTGGGTACTCCATTCCCGCCGGGCACCCCATCCCCCGCCAAGTACTCCCATCCCCCGAGTACCCCCATTCCCCGGGTTTCCCATCCCCCGCCGAGTTCTCGATCCCCCGCGCATCCCCATCCCCCGGGTACCCCATCTCCTGGGTACCCCATCCCCCGAATATCCCCATCCCCCGGCTACCCCATCTCCCGGGTACCCTATCCCCCGGGTACCCCATCACCCGCGGGGTACCCCCATCCCTCGGGTACCCCCATCCCTAGGGTGCCCCATCCCCCTGCGGGACCCCCCCGCAGCCGCACCTGGAGGTGGGCGTTCATCCCGTGGGGGTCGCGGTCCAGCTGCTCCTCCGCGCCCTTCTCCGCCTCCGACAGCGCGGGGCCGCCGCTCCGCGGGAAGCTGTCGTCGTCCATGAAGATGCGGGTGTCCCCCTTCTCCGTCTCCAACCCCATGGCGCTGCCCTCCGCCCGGCCCCGTCCCGTCCGCGGCGCCGCCGGCCGCGCAGCGCTGGGGCGGAGCGGGGCCGCCCGGGACACGCCCGCAGCGGGACCCNCTTCCCACTAGAAATTCATGACAGGACAAGGGGCAACGGCCTCAAGCTGCGCCAGGGCAGGTGCAGACTGGACATCAGGAAAAAATTGTTCACGGAAAGGGTCACTGGGCACTGGCCGATGCTGCCCAGGGAGATGGTGGAGTCTCCATCCCTGGAGATGTTTAAAAGACGGGTAGACGAGGTGCTCAGGGACACGGTTTAGTGTCAGATGGGAATGGTTGGACTCGGTGATCCAAGAGGTCTTTTCCAACCTAGTGATTCTATGATTCTATGATCTGAAATGCCCGGACTGCTGCTTTCGCTGAGACCTCATGCATGACTGAAATTTGTAGGACCAAGCGCTAGTGGCATTCTGACAAGAGGCAGCAGGAAAAATTTGAGGTGACTGTGCATTAGGGGTTGTATCTGCTGCCCTGTTTGCAGCTGCAGGGGGGTGTGGGAAGAACGGGGGAAGAACGGTGTGTTGCCACCGCCCACCAAGGTTTCCATGTCATAGAATCATAGATTCACAGAATGGTTTGGGTTGGAAGGGACCTCAAACACCATCCAGTTCCAGCGTCCCTGCAGTGGGCAGGGACACCTCCCACTGGATCAGGTTGCTGAAAGCCTCGTCCAGCCTGGTCTGCAACACTTCCAGGGATGTGGCATCCACGATTTCTCTGGGTGACGTATTCCAGTACCTCATCACCCTCACAGTAAAAAATTTCTTCCTAATATCTAAAATGAATCTCCCCTCTTTCAGCTTAAAACCATTACCCTTTGTCCTGCCACTCCACTCTCTGATGAAGAACCCCTCCCCAGCCTTCTTATAGGCCTCCTTTAAATATTGTGCCATTGGTCTGTTACACTCCAACATCTCTTACTTGGCTTATGCTTCCTGAGCTGCCTAATTGTTGCTGCAATAAAATGTTGCATCCATCACAAGCTATTATTTTGCCCTCCTTGGGTTTTAGCTTCAACCTATACAAATTATTTCCTCTGTTTTATTTGAGAGCATGTTTTAAGCCCAAGAGTCACCTGTGAAAAAGTGAGCAAATTCCTATAATGATTGCTAAAAGTATTTGATAATATTGATATACAGTGTGATTTCATGAACTCACAGGAGCACTGCATTCCATGAACTGACATTGCTTATCAATGATCTGGGCTTGTTAAAGGAGAAAGAAGCTGGTAGTGGTAATTTTCTTCAATTTCATTGCTGCGTTAAATTAAGAATAGCCTTTAGCTTTAAGAAACTCACAGGAAAGTGATATAAAAATAACCATGCAAGGTTTGGGTAGGAAATCACCTAGTACAATGCTCTGGACCATATCACATTGTTCTTGACCGGATAACTTCTGCAGAAAAGCTTCACATCTATGTGTAACTTACATTGATGCTTTTTTTCTCCCCTGTTGATAAGTTTAGAGATACTGGTGTCAGGTAAACGGTTTGCATACAGCAATGTGGCTTTGGCTCATTAAGTATAAAAGCCTGCAAATACAAGTTTATAGAAGGTTCAAATGCAGACTAAGAAACACATGATGACTCAAGACATAAGCTGCATTTTTACCTTCTCCAATTCCTCTTTGTCCCATGAGTGGGAGGAATAAAAAGGCCAGTTGACAGACTTAAGGTTTGTCCCCACCCATCAGGTACTTCTGACCATCAACTATTATTTTTTTAGCCTGTAGGTACAGGGAGCTGAGCGCAGCCCAAAAACATCCAGCAAGCCTCTGTTGGTGCTTGGGTCTGACACAGAAATTTGGGTTTGGTTCTGCTGAAAAGCAAGGGAGGAGCAACAGTAGAGATTCTCAAACTAGCCCTTTGGCTACTGAAGTCAGACCATGCTGGTTTCTGTCAGCTGCAACCTTTTTCCTCACTAAAGACATGAATGAGGATGCCTATGTGCAATCAGGGAGTTGCTTTTAGAACAGCTCTACCCATTTCCCAACTACTTCTGATGCATCTCATTCTCCCAACCAATAGCAGCAGTGAGTCTGTAGTCCACTTGCTCAGCTCCAGCTTTGGTGAAAGCTGGGTGTTGATTCTCCTTGCAAGATCACCCAGATCATGGCTTGTCACTAGAGTCATCTTGCAGTATCAACATCCTTTATAGGAAGCAAATAAAACTTTTTTTGTTCATGTCCGCCTGTGTCTTTGAAAACTGTTACTGTGATAGCTAATAAATGTTGATGTCTGTCAAGACAGCACTGTGGAGAGTGTAGAAATTGCCTTTGCAGTCTCAGATGTGAAATAAAGTGGTGATGCAATTGCTCCTGAAAGAATAATATTTTTCATTAAAAACTGCTTAAAAGCAATAAAAGTTTAAGGCTGTCTGAGATGTTGTTTATTAATAACCCTTTAAAACATGTGTTTTAAAAATAACTGTGGTAGTCTTTTTTGGAAATTATTTTTGTATGGATTTAAATGAGGTTGATGGCAAAGTCTGAGAAGTGTTAAGCTCTGATCCCTGACAACTTGTGGTGGTATAGACTGCACAAACACTGAACAACAAGTTATCTGTCAAAGAGCTTATAGTAAAAAGTACAGGCCCAGGGATGGCCAATGGATGTGAAAATATAGATTGGGAATTCCAGGAAACAAGGAAATCTATGGTAAGCTTAATAGTTTTATTACAGTTTCCACACATGTTATTGGAAATGGATTTTTAAGAACTAGTTTGGATTGTGAAGACGAGTTTCACAGTGACTTCTTTGAGGTGTGAAGTGCAGCATAAAGTGAAACAGCTCACACACCGATTCTTGGAGAGGAAAGTTCTCAGCAAAAAAGTTTTCTTATTTCTCCATGATGAAGAATGCATTAAGTTGGTTAGGTTTAGACTTTAAATTGTAATTGTATTGAAAAATGCCGAGTCAATTCACCATTTGTTTTATAATTATGTTTGTATTTAAGCTTTTATTGTTACTTTGATTATTGTAGTGCTTGAAATAAAAAGAGAAGCAGTCTTTCCTGAATTTGACAAGGATGTCAGTTGTATGTCTTTCAGCAAAAGCTTTCACAATTACTTTGCATTTGAGAAAGTTCCCCAATCTTTCCAACAAGACCATGTCTAGTTGGGGCTCCTTTTTTTTTTGTGTGCATTAAGAATGAAAAGTAAAAAGGGTAGCTGCAGCCCTTGGCTGGCTGTGTGAATAGGGTAGAAGGGAGAGGCAGCTGCAAGGGTGAGATTTCAAGAAGTGAACCAGGTGGTGTTAGTGGAGAGGTTATAGCCTCTTTTCCAAATTTTCCTTCTGATAAATGTGTGCCTGGATGTAAATCCATACAAAGGAAGCAGATGTAGTGAACTGAGAAATATTGGTGGCATTCAGGGGTATGTAAGATGCATTAAAGTGAGTCAAAACCTGAAGGATATTGGAGATTAAAGATATGGATTAGAATCTAGTTTTTCTTATTTTCACAGAGGGCACATTAGATATTCAGATTTGAAGCTGCAAACTCCAACATGTTGTCTTGATGCAGCCATATCTCTACAAACAAACCAAAAAATTAAAAAAAAATTTATCACTTGTTTGAAGAGTGTGCATAAGAAAAGCTGATTGATAACAAAGTGTATGCATTATATCTGTGTTAGTTTATCACCCCTGAGCAGTGACTTTAGATTTTTTTCCATGAAAAAGAATAATTAGGTCCTGTCTCTCTGTATGGAAACTACTTTGCTCGCAGTTGTTTTCTTGTCTGCCTTGTGAAGTGTAAAATTCACTGGTTTTGCTGATCAATCAATGTAAACAAAGGTAAACCACAGGTGAACATTAATATTTGTTTTGTGAAATTACACCAATGCAGCTGAATTTAAGCCAAAAGCTTCTACGAAGGCTGGTCTTATATGTGTCAGAGTGAAAGCTGCATCTCTTCTGCATCTCTTTCAGCAAACTTAGGTTAACAGTATTAGAGATGTTTATAGCAGCTTTAGCATAGCGTCTGATTTCTAATATGAGAAAGGAAGAAAGAAAGTACTCCCATGAGGTTTCCTGAGTTACTGTTTTGATGGTTTACCAGTTACTGTTCGAATGGTCCCCAGTGAGGGAGTGAGAGAGTTTACTGTTTGATACTGACAATGGGAATACTGCTCTCATGAGCAGATGGAGAACGTGAGGAATAGCAAAAAGCTGGGCAGAGGATTTTTAGATATTTATTTTTTCCTTTCTCCCATCAGTAGAAGTCTGGAAATGTTTTCAATGTGTTTTTACAATTCATTTTTGCCTTTTTTTTTTTTCAATTTTGGCTGCTCACTACAGCTTATAGGATGTGTCAGCAGAGCTGTTTGTTATTAATATGTCAGCACACGTTACAGGCTAAAACTCACAATGACTCAGTGGGACCTAGATTCAAAGGCTGAAAGAAGTGATGATCTAGTGAAAAATGTCCCAGGTTGGGATTTAGGGGCTGACTGCATGTGTGATATGGAATTCAGTGTTTACAGCAGTACAGGAACTGCTACAATCAGTGTTTCTTGTGTGCTTAATCATGTTAGAGATTATGAGGAACTCTAGTGGGGATTGAGAATGTATTTAAAACGGATTCCTGCTAAGTGGGCCAGTTGCACATTGTAAAAGGTTGGGAAAGGGATGTAGGGTATGAAGAGCTGCTCAGTGCTGGATGCAATTTGTGAATCTGTGCTTGGGGCTTGCCAGAGCTAGGGAGGGAAAGCATCTGTATTAACCCTGCAGCTTGTTGGTCAAACAGTCAGCTGCTACTGTTTGGCTGACAGGTGGTAGCTTGTTAAAATGTGGTTACACGAGTATTCACAACTGTTTATTCACATAAACAGAGCAAAGAAAGTAATTAGAGTTTGGTATTGCTTGAAACCAGAACCTAAATGCTAACAGAACTTCACAGCTTGTGCTGTTTGCCCATAGAACTGAAAAAGGAAAAGGGATATTGTGAAGGAGATATGCAAACAGCTCTGATGCTGGTGGGATCTGCTGGAAGAAACTAGATTATTTCTCCATGGGCATTCAACTGTTAAACAAGATTCTGATGGAAGATCTTTGTATAAGCAGTAACTTGGCTGTGCTCTGTTGCAAACATTCTGGGATTAGTTGTCAGTAATGGAGGGTCCTGCTCTTTAGCTTGGATCACGTTGTGTTTCTGACAGTTGCTAAATGCTCTGGTTTAACTAGGACTCTGGTTGTCTTATAAGTCTGTTGATGAAGTGCTGCTTTGCAGGACACTAATATCCAGTGGAAAGCAAATGATGTCTGGAAGTGTGAAGCAGACTGCTGTCACTGGTGTATGACCTTTGAAAAACAGAAAACCAAACCCTTTAATTATTGAATAACTGCAATGAGCTTAGGTGCTTTGGGCATTTTAGAAACAATAAACTGATAGGGTTTTTTTTGAAGATGCAGATTCCTGTTCATGCAGCAACTGAATCAAATACATCTCGGATCTGTTTATGAAAGCTATTCATCTGTAATCTGACTTTAAATGTGACAGTCACTTGATTTAGACTAGCATGGTTTAGTTTGCATTTCTAAACCACACTGCAGAGGTTTACTACCACTAAGGTTTCCAGTAATTTCTGCAAGTTGTTATTTAACAACTTTCTGTGTTGAAAGCTCACAGGTTTCTGCTTTTCATGCTGTAGATATGAAAGGGGAAGATTGAGCACGTTGTGCTTGAATTAGGTCATTCTCTTGCGTAGTTCCTTTACAAAAATACTTAGGATCTGATAAACTACTTATCCTAAGAATGCATTTTTTGTCTGTTTGCAATATGTTGACGAGCCAGAAAGTCACCAAAGAATTTAGGACATTCTCAGCAATAAATTAATCCAACTGTGGAGAAACAACAAAAACCTTTTTTTGCTAAAATATAGAAAAAATATTTTCCATTCATATTCATCATATGGTTTATTGGAAAGCCAGAAAGATATATAGGTCAGCTGTATACAGAGTGACGAGATTTTCGCTTTCAAGGCATTCATCATTTCTACACTTAAGATTCATAGAAGTCTTAATTTTACTTGCACAAGCAGTACTTCACAAACAATATTGCTGTTTTTTTAAAAAAAAAATTGTGTACTTTATTAGTCCTTTTGTGGTTTGATATCTTGGTTGCATCTTGACTTCTTTATGTAAATTAAGTAATTTGTGAGACAAAACCCTTCCTTTATAGAAGTGGATGCTTCTTTGCAGAAAGCAGAATTTACATAATACTTTTAAAAATGCCATACAGTTTAAAAATACCTACTTTGAAAACTCCACTGAGAAGACACACGAGGAGAGAATCGAAGACAAATGCCCATGCGAGAAACTGATGGTTTTGCCTATTATTCGGAGTCAAATTCTTAAAGGTGCCCTTGGATTACATTACTTCTCTCTGTAAGACTTCTCTAGTATGACTTGGACTGTTGCTGTGGTGTCCATGCAACTAGTCCATGAATACAAGTATTTACACTCATTATATGTGCAAATGTGTATTTGCTACACTGTTTTGCCCCTTCCAGTTTATCCAAAGGAAGGAGATAAGAGAAGATAGAACGCAAAGTTGCTTTCCAGACAGGACATATGTGCTAAATAGTCAAAGTCTAGCAAACTCTGATTGCTTCTGGTTGCAACTGGTTGCATCTGGGTTTTTCCCCTTCAGGCTACTCCTTCCCAAGGCTATGTGCTCTTTCTGCTTCTATCACATAGCTTTCTATTAAATCCAGATGGAATAAGGAAACTTGGCTAAATGAGTCAGCAGCACCCAGTGAGTTCAACAAATGCTGAAAGAAATTATATGTATGTGGTGTTGGCATCTTAAAATTTCTTTCAGTGCTCATGCTTGTGGTAGCAGTGCTAGGGCACACAGCAGAGACCAGTGACTAGGTTAGAGATCAGTTTGTTTTCCAAAACTGTTTTGGCCAGAGCTAGATGATATTTCGATAAAATGCCAGCTACATAGTCTTAGTAGCAAGTAACATTGAATTGTGGAGAAAAACTAGTAAGAACAGGAAGAAGATTTTTTTAAAGAGATCTACTGTAGATCTGCTAACAGGCTAGCAGATTTTTTTCACATTCCATGGTTGAGAGGCTTCTCAATCTTGGAAATCCAGCATGATTTTTTTTTCTTATTTAATTGCCTTTCCTCTTTTGTCATAAAAGTCCCTCTCTTTTTGTGTTTATCTCTTTCAAGTTGGAGATTGCTCTATCTCTTTAATTGTCAGAGAGCCAAGATCCATTCTATTTTAGTCGCTCACTATGTATCAGTCTCTCCAGCTCTCTGATAATGTTTGCTCTTTTCTGGACTCTTCATTTTCTCCCTTGCTCTTTGTGATAGTTAGATGGCTATAACTACATGTAAAATTTGTAGCAGGCACACAGAGATTAAGATCATCTATAGACACATTTTCACCTCCTGTCTTTCTGACAAGATGTCTTTGTGAGAAAAACCACAAAACTGTTTTGTTTGTAATTCAAAAAATTAATTTAGTTTTTTAGTATGGGCTCCTCCAGGCATTGTAGCTTTAAGATGAATCAGAATAAATCCTTGGCCTTAGCTACTCCTGTTTATGCCAGCTGAAGGTCTGCTTGTTTTATTTTCTGTAGGCTGCTGCAATTTATAGCTGTGGATTTGTTTGTTTTTGATGTCTGTGTGTTCATGTTCCTTCGCTGATGCTATTTATCACTTTTCTATGGCTTTGACAAAGAATTATATGTAAAGTACTCCATCCTCCAGTGAGAAACCTGTTAGTCCTACAGCCAAAATAAGTCAGAGCTACAGCTTTTCCAGCTGAACCTTTGGGAATAAGGGTGGAATCAGAGGCTTGAACGCCAAAGTGCTCCATGACTGTAACCAGGCTATATACGGTAAAACACCACAAAGCAATACTCTAATTTCTAGGTCACTCCTGAGACTTAGACCTGTCTTGCTATTTGAGGCAGTTTTCCCTTGACCCGAGCTCTGATTTCTTAAAAATCCTGCTCAAATAGGGCCAGGCAATGCTCTAAGGAGGCTCCTGGGGTCCCTTCTAAGGGGCCATGTGGGAAGAAGCTATTTGATCCCCTAAGTACAAAGACTATGAAGATGCATATATATATATATATATATATATATCCACATTGTGGTTTTGTGTTCTGAACCACTGAATGTCAGGTTTATTAGTTAATATTGCTGTGCTATACTGAGAACCTGGCAAGCATGAGGTATTTATTGGATTTTGACTCTTTAGTTTTCCATTTCAGCAGCTCCAGGTTTATTTTGGTGCCTTAACCAGGTATTTCAGATTTTTTTTGGTAGGATTTTTAGTTGACTTCAAATTTGTTAGTAGAACAGAAGCAAAAGACAGCTTTTGAGAACTTACTGACATGAAAATGAAAGTACCAGTATGGTCATCTGAATACTGACACCTTATAGAACAGGTTTTTGTTTTTCTCTTTATACAACTTCTTGCAAGGAAGCTGTGCTTTTTGTGCTTTATTGTCTTTCTCTATGTGAATCCTTACTATTTCATTGTGTGGGAATGAAAAGATGTAATTTTGTCAGGCTCATGTTTATCCTGTGAAACATATCAGGGAACCCATTTGCTTTTATAGATGCCCAGTGTGCTACTTAAAAACTGTTGGTATGTGCTGCACAATACTGTAAATGCAACTTGCAGGTGTTTTATGAAAATGCAAAACTTCCTGGCAAACTTTCTTTTTCTCTCAAATCTATTTTATAGTCCACATCCTGCCAATGTTGTATGAGTACCCAAGTTCTCAGAAACAGTATATTAAATCTTTTTTGTACCTAGTTTCCCTCATTGGCGTAGCCTTTACTTCTTGAACTGACTTGTAATAGGGAAGAGTACTGTTCAGCATACTTCGTAGGGAAAGATATGAGGATGGAAAAAGCTATTTTAAGTATACTACCCATTCTGCATTATAAGATGGATAAAAGCTGCAACATCACAGTGAATGTGAAATTACGATAAGGACTCAACATTGGGATCACCACAATGTCTGACAAGAGAGCAACATATCAGGTTGTTTCCTGGTTCTTCTCTTGCTCCAGTGAAGATTTATTTTGGTATGTCCTTGATTTGCAGTAGATCACGTCAATGGTATGGGTAGGATCAAAAAAGCCACCATTCCTTTCCCAGCTTGCTGCCTGCCTGTCCCATTGTGAGGAAACACATGACTGGTTTCATAATTGTCTTGTTGTCTGTGATGATCTTCATTAATGCTGGGAAAAAAGCTGAAGTGCAAAGGGTGACAGAATAGTGCAGTGCTACCCACAACGAGTGCATAAGGTGAAGCACAAGAATGTCTAGAAGTGTTACTGGTACAAATAGGAGTGCAGCCTCTAAGGCCAGCACCATGCAGACTGACTGGGATGTATTTTACTGAAAATGCTCAGTCTGCCTAGGAAGAATTCATGTTAGAGCTTGGTTAGGAGGGGTCTTAAAAAAACTAAATAAGAATGCAGTTCCAACACAATGACTATGCAGACTAATTGTCCCTCTAATGTGTATCAGAAGAAAAAAAGGCTCACCTTTGCCTGTCGTACATAGGATAAAAGTTATTATGATACTTTTAAAGACACCATTTTAAGACAGGTCCATGAGAAAAGGTCTTTTATTTCTCTTCTTTTTTTTCCATTTTGAGACATTGTTTCCAGATAACAGTGACTCAAAAGAGCATGTATTCATGGAGTATTACAGATTGTCTTTGACAAAATATAGCTGAAGGGAATATAATCTGGAGAAAGATGCCTCATAAATTCCACCCTATCTCATGATCCATCCAGCAAACTTGGTTTTATTCAGACAGTGATCAAAACCCAGCTGTCATCATGTAGGCAAGGAAGATTAACAACAGACAATGTGAGCATTTACACAGAGCTCACCAAGGAGTGGGCGGAGAACAAAAATCTAAATAAAATTCAGGAATAGTGCTGAAGCCCGACGTGTTTAACAGAAGTATGTTTTCGTGATTAGTATGTTTTCAACGGCTGAAATCTTTTGCTGCTTGCCAAGCGCTCTGTACAATTCAGTTGGTCAGTGGGGAAAGCTGGCCAAATGTTCCTGCATTTATAGAGAAGTGCCACATGTCCCTGCCGTGTGCAATGTTTGAAGACGTCACAAAGTTATTTTTCCTGCAACATCTGTGGACTATGACTAACAAATAAAGTACCAGAAGAGTACAGAACTGACTATGCTGTCCTTCCCACTGATAAACTTGCTGTCTCTCACCTACCCTGGTGGCATGTGTGCTATGGACATTCATGTCCTGATGACTGCAAGAAAGTAGGTGATGCGGCAAAGCCAGGTAAGCAGTACAACTCAAGATGAAGTGGTAAAGAAAGGGTAAAAAGGAAAGACAAGGAAGGCAAAAAAGCCTTGTACCAAAGCAGCATTTTTTTTTTCCCTTGGATATTATAAAAATCTCCACTAATAACATCTATAACAGGGTTTTATAGAACAAAATCTGAATGGGGAGGAATTCAGCCTGTTGTGTGCTTATGGGTATAATTGCTTTTACGCACAAAGACCAAAAGAAGCTGAGTGCTGCTCAGCTTTAATATTTCCTGGGTGCAGAATGAATCTAATTTGTGTTTTTATCTCAGCATGTCTGGCAGAGAGAAGGGGGCTTGGCCTTTGGAGTCTGTGCATGGCTCAGCCAAATGCTTCTTGTGAAATGAAGTTCAGGGAATGCAAAGATACAGCACAACGAAATAACATTCTGGGGCTGCCCTTTTGCAGGTGCAGACCAGGGTGGCTGTGTCTTATGAAAGACATACATACATAAAAACATATATTGTACACATTTCATTTCATTTTCCAGCATTCTGTGATGGAGATATATGGAGTGTGGGAGTGTGCTTTAGGATAGATTTTTTTTTTTTTTTTTTAAGTAGCAAAGTCAGAAAATAATCTCTGGAAATGAAAATGGGTCTCTATACGTATGAAGCATGCCAAATACCAGTGCTGAGTTTTATTCTGTATTTCTGTTTACATTATCACTAGCATGACACCACTTTTTAAAATTACCTTATGCCCTGCAGGATAAGATAATAACGTATTTCCCTTCAGATTTCAAACTGTAATTAAGTTGGGCTTAGTTTACCATTCTGATGAGAACTCCCTACACAATTCTCTGTATCATTCATAAACACAGATTCCTGTTTATTCATACTGAGAGATCTGGTAGTATTGTATTATACTAACATCTGCCTCTTGAAACAAAACGCACCCTTTAAAAAAATCTGTGAATAAATAGCATGTGCAATCAGGTTTATGGAATATTAAGATGATAAAGAATTCAAGTGCAAACAACCAGTGCAAACCATCTGAAGTTATTTAATTAACATTCATAAAAATGTGAACGTGGGGAGAAATAATCCTGTATGTTTTGACATAGTTCTTTGTTCTTCTACCATTCAAGATACAATCTGTACACAATAGAAGTCCGGGGGTTGTTTACTGTCTGGGTAACTGAGAATAGAGTAAGGGCCATACTGCCTGTTTATGTGTCTTACATCTTGGATCCGTTAGGAATGTGCTGCAGCCACTGTCCAGCCAGCTTAGCTAGGCTGCCTTTGAGTGTGAGCCACATCATGGTGAGGAGGATCACTGGGCAGCCCCTGCACCCTCCTGAATGGGGAGTGGATGTGTGGGTCCTGCAATTCAGAAGCCCTTCCAGCTGCCATGGGTTCAGATATAACCCTCGGGAGATGGATGCGGCAGGACTTCATATGGGAGGCAGTGTTGGCGCAAACAGTGAAAAATTTTCCACTCTTCATAGGCTGCAATGATAGGGGTGACTTGAATTGCAGTTCTTGCATTGAAGTCAACACAGGGACTGCTCTCTGTCTATTAGTTTGATGTAATAAGGAGATGTGAGAAGTCAGAAGGAAAAGCACATAGCTTCATGAAGTGTCCCACGACAGAACTATCTGAATTTACTGTAAGAGGAATGATCATGTTTAAGTGCTGCTATCTATTTTAAAGAACTTGCTTTTACCAAAAAATTTTTATTTTGAGACAACTGAATAATTGGAAAGAATTTTCAAGTGGTGGTAAATTATCTACAAATGCATTTAGCCCCATCTGAGAATATTTTTATTGAGATGACAACATTAAAGTAAAATACTGAACTGGTGAATGTCAGACTCAGAACAGTGGCTGAAAAATAATCCTCTGGTGAGAAAATGAGAGGTAAATTCCACTTACAGGAGAAAAGAGAAAGCTTTCTCCAAATATCTTTATTGGAGGTTATATGGCTGTCTCTATGAAACAACTTTTGGAGATGCTGAAGACATAGAGAGTCCTGCAACCCCGACATTCCTTACAAGCATATGTTTAACTTAACATTTTTACTAGAACATATTCACGGACTTAATTCTGGCAATATTTTAGTATCTACGATGCTAATTTGTATCTATGGAATGCTTTTTAATAGTCTGAGAACTATTAAAGAACTAAAGAACTTTAGTGTTGTACGACATAAAATGGCTTTGTAACTATTTTGGGTCCTATAAAAATAGCAAATTTACATTCTTTATGAAATTGGGGCATTCCTTGAGCAGACATTGCCTTGCTTCATAGTAAATGTACTCCAGTACCTTTGGTATACATGAATTTTCCAAAAGCATGTCTCTGAAAAGTCAACAGATTGCTCAGTCTAGTTGAAACATCTTTCCAAGTTTCAGATTGCACAAACTTCAGTCTTGAGAAAGGTCCCCTTGAGTGATTCCCTTTTTATTAAAAAAATGTGTTGATTTGCCAATGAATTTTCAGTCTGTTTTTTTCTGTTGAAACATGTTGCTAAGTCACACTGTCTTGTTTTGTATTCACCATTTGGGCAACGCTTCACCATGCATTAGGAAAGTCACTTTGAGGAACGTGGGCTGCTGACTAATCCAGCACTGGTGAGCTGCTGCCTGTGACCACCTGTAGCACAAATAGTGTTCACCACCAAGATGAGAGGCATCACCACTTTATTGAGATTTTATTCACTGATTGAGAGAGTTATTTCATTTTTAGCAATGCTGTGTTTTCTGAAAAGGAAAGGCTGGTTCCCTCTTTAGTCAGTAGAAAACGTATCTGGCAGCTCACACTGTGATCGTTATTTCCCAATGGCCAGTTGCAGTACTTTCCAGCCTCACATTGTTCATGCCTTAATTACTTCCCATCTTAACTACCCCTGCTGCCACTTTTGTGCTCTCTAGTCTCACAGATTCTCAGTGTCCAAAGTTCAGTGGCTAAATCATAGACTTGCTCAAGGACATGGAAATGTCCCACCCTTCTTCCCAGTCACTTTGCACTGGCCTTCTATGCAGCTTTAAGGACAACTCAGACTTTGCCCTTTGTCTTCCAAACCTTTCCTCTATAAGCTGAAACACAATGCCTATTCTGTGATGATGACTTCTATCAAATTTTAATTGAGCTATTTGCGATGTTCAAAGGGATCAAATGCTACCACATTTCCTAGTTTCAATTAGGAATAGCAGTTTTCATAAACTACAAATGTTGCAGTATGCAACATTGACAGGCCTGTCAGTCTGACCTCAGTGCCAGGGAAAGTCATGGAAGAGGTGATCTTGAGTGCTATCATGAAGCACATGCAAGAGAACAGGGTGATCAGGCCCAGTCAACATGGGTTTACAAAAGGCAGGTCTTGCCAAACTAACCTGATTGCCTTCTATGACAAAGTGACTCAGCTGCTGGATGAGGGAAAGGCTGTGGATGTGTCTTCCTGGACTTCAGCAAAGCCTTTGACACAGTTTCTC
>WAAB01023064.1:440062-466514 GCA_013389865.1 Piaya cayana
CAGGATGAGAGGGAATGGCCTCAAGCTCCACCAGGGGAAATTTAGGCTGGACGTTAGGAAAAAATTTTTCACAGAAAGGGTCATTGGGCACTGGAACAGGCTGCCCAGGGAGGTGGTTGAGTCACCTTCCCTGGTGGTGTTCTAGGCATGGGTGGATGAGGTGCTGAGGGGTATGGTTTGATAGGAATGGTTGGATTCGATGATCTGGTGGATCTCTTCCAACCTGGTTATTCTATGATTCAATTGCTAGAAGATGTTCCCTGAAGTATCTTTGAACATTGTCTTCTGGACATGGTTTTCAGGACATGGTGTGGAGATGGCTATGAACTCTAGATGTCTTCTGGAGATCTCTGGAAGAATTTGGTCTTCAGTTTTATTAGGAAACTCTGAGATTCTCTCAGGGGCAGCAGCTAAATATTTAAACATCAACAACTGTTGTACACAAAAAAGACTGACATATGATAATATAATATTTCTCTCTTCCAAATTAAACTATCTTAAAACTGGAAATTCTGTAATTTATATATTTAGCCTAAGCTAGTTCTCTACAGTTAGCAGAAGGAGAGTATCTTCAGAAGGTGATTCGGCTAGTAATTTTAGATGTTTGTTTTACATTTTTACTTAAATACATTCAGGATCCTATTTATCTCACTTAGGAGCAAATTTCCCTTGCTTGATGGTAGACAGTGTAAGGGACAGACTTAGAACAAAATCCAAGTGTTGGTTATGCATTGTCTTCCATGATTTTGTCTGTATAGTCACAGGCTCAGTCCTGCATTTTGCACTGTGTGATCCTGCCCAGTCTCACCTTGATTTCAAAGGAGGAGCAGGTGTTGCTTTTGGGCAACAAAAAAAAATTATGCATCAACAAAATTATGTTTTTTCTATATTTTGCTGAAATGGAGATATTCAGCAAGTATAAATCAGAGTGTATAATCTTCTACAAAATGGAAAATCTCATTCCTGTAAAGCTTTGCTCAAAGTACAAACCTTCTCAAATGTTTGCTTTACTGTTAGAACCACTGACAAGTGAGGATTACACAGAATTTGGTACAGTTTACTTCAGTTAAGCTGTAATTACTTTGCAGAACTTTTACAATATTAAAAGTATTTTTTCTTAAATTTGAAAATGACAAAAAAAGAAATCCATTTGCATTTTAACTCCTTCTGTCAACTTACTATGCTGCATTTCATTTGGCTTTCAGTCTTCAGCCACTGTTTCTCAGTTGGTGTTTCTCCCTGACCTCAACACTTGTTTAACATTTAGACCATGATTTTGTGAATATATTATTTCAAGTGAGGTGTCAATTTACACTAAAGAGTTATTGCTTGGTAGGTGCCCGTGTGGGTAAATGAGAGGTGTTTTACCAAATTTCTAGCAGTATCTGATGAAGTAATTACTCAAAGAATGTCATGGAAATAATTAGTGAAAATGGAAAATCCAACTTAACTGTCAGAGATTGAGAAGCCATTGGATCATTAGCCTTTACAAGAGCCTTAATAAGTGGTAGATTGTAGCAGGATGTATTTCCACTTGCTTCCATCATCTCATGTTCATGAAATTAGTCATCCTTTGCTTCCCCTAGTTTTGCTTTACACAATAGATATAGAGGAATCCACTGGGATAACCATGGAGATCCAAACCATTGAACTATACTTATTTAGATTATAAAAACAAAAGCAGCAAACCTGACTGATGAACATCACAGACTGAAGGAACAATGCCTTTAGAAACATGCAAATAGATTTCCTTTAATTCTGGACAGAGGTCTTTGAAATAAACAGTGTGGTAAATTATTTAGCCTCTATTTTGTCAGAGGTTGAGCTTGCTAATGCTCCAGATGTGAGAGAACAGGAAGTTCTACCATTTCCTCAGAATATGTGATGTGGAGACTATTTTTTTTAGCTGCAGATTGGTAAAATAAGAAGAAAAATGAAACAGTTATTCACTTATACAAATATGTTATGGGATTAGTATTATTCATGACACCACTTCTTCTGATTCTTTTTTTTTCCCCAGTAACGCAATTGTTTCCTACATGGTATGAATCAATCCAGCAATACAGACCCATTCTTATTGCAAGTGGGATGAGAAATCATTAGGGTGATATTTTGAGAACATAGTTGCAGAATGTTAAGCACTGCTAATAATAATAGAACAACATCACTAAAACCATGGAATTTATTTTGGTTATTAATGATCATTGTTAGCACATACTTTCCACTACAGGTGCTGTAAAATATTGTGTGGTGTCACTATTAGATGGNAAAACCATGGAATTTATTTTGGTTATTAATGATCATTGTTAGCACATATGTTAGCACATATTTGCCACTACAGGTGCTGCAAAATGTTGTGTGGTGTCACTATTAGATGGATTTCTCTATCAGTTTGTGTAATTAGAAAATCTGTGTTTGAAAGGAAAAAGAATGTAATTCAAATGTAATAGATAACTGTAAAATTGTTTCCAGTCTGATAGCAGCTAGAGTAAAGTACCTGTTCAGCCAGTAAGTTCCTGTGTAATTAATTTTAATGGTGACTTTGTCAAGTTTTTCTTGAAGACTCAGGTATTCAGCACTGTGCACTTTTCTTAAATACAGAAATTACTACAGTAAACTCTTCATCCACCAATATATATTTCCATGTTTGTGTATGCAAGTTTCATGTATTCTTCTTAAGAAAAGTAGTGTACATGAGAAATACTGAATATTCTCTTTTCATCATCCTTTTTAGATCCCCTTTCCTCACTATGACTCTGGTTCTAGTAGAAGGACAGCTTCAGGTTCTCAGAGTCATGGATCCTAAGCTTGCACAAGTTAGCTGAGAAAACAGGACAAGCAAATCGGACAAGAAAACGGACTGCACTGTCCTCAGATGTCCACAGGGTATAGAGTATTAACAGAGGGAAGCAACACAGCATTAATATAGTTAAACCAGCTGTCGTTTGATGGGGTTTTGCTCTGTAGTTTTTGGCGATCTTGTAATTTTTCTGATACCATAAATGCTAAGAAATCCTCTAGGAAAGGTAAAACTAGATTTATGCAGGAATTCACACATCCTGAAGAGCAAAAGAGGCAAGCCAACATCTTTCAAGAACATCTTTCATTGGATTGTATTTTAGAAAATACTACATCCTATTAACCGTCTCTATTTGGTCTTAAAATATTTACATTCCAAGATAAATGTTGACCTAGTGAATAAACAAATTTCTGTGAACGGTTTTCTAGATACAGACTTAAGTGAACGTCCCAAACACAGGAATCAAATTAATTCACCAGTAAAGCTTACAGGACAGGGATTCCCTTGGGCCTAGTAAGATTTAAACCTGATTATTATTGAACATAATTTGCTTAATTTAATCTACTGAACTATACTTACGTCGTGTTTACTATAACTGTCATTATTAATGATCAGGCTCGCTACAGCAGAAGCTATGCGAATTTTGGGCAGCATTATCATGGAATCACCAGGTTGGAAGAGACCCACTGGATCATCGAGTCCAACCATTCCCACCAGTCTCTAAACCATGCCCCTCAGTACCTCAATGGCATTGATGCCATAAGAATTCAAAATATAATTCAGGAACGTGTTGCACATAGAAAGATGGGCTATAGTCCTGTTATAGTGCCAGGTCTGAAAGAATGTCATCCTACCTTCATAACCAACCAAGCCTGACTGTAGATATGTATATCACAAGTAAAGCAGCTGTGTGGAAAATATCAAGAGGCTTAGCAGTGCTGACCTGGAGCTATACTGAGGCCTGAATTGCATAGAACCTGATATAAATCTAATGTCTGTTTGTAGTCCTATAAGTCTCTGGACTGTTTTAATATGGAAACAAAATTTTATTTTCCTCCACCAGCAGAAACCTCAGATAAGGGCAATTCTATGTTATAGGTAATAAAATATTTGTGTAAACAAGATGGAAAGTGATGCAACAACTCCGTGTTACATATGAGGAGAATAGAATATAATTTTGAGTATAAATATCACTTAATAATTTAGGATTATTTGAAAATGTGTATTACCTGAAGAAAAAAGTTTACTTAAAACACTGCAATGTGGCAACGTATTCAAATTCGTCTCTGATTCAGCTCAAAGGGCCTTGTGCTCTGCAAGCTACTAGAACTTAAATTTGCTAAGATATATTTTGAGAAAGTTGCTCTGTAGAAGCACTTGACAGACTATCAGTAAATTGATGGTCTATCAATAGAGTCCAACACAAATTGTTTGTTCCAAGAGCTTTCAAAAGGGGTGCACAAACCTGGCAAATAAGATTGCTTTCTTGTCATGATATAGAGTAACGTAAGAGGTAAAGACACAAATTCGGACACTCAGTTACACCTCAGATGTCATCTGCAGTTGCACTGACCACTCTAAAGAACTCATAAAACTGAAGCTGTTCCCAGTATTGGATATCAAAGGTATGGATATTTAAACATATATTGTTTTACATTGCATTGTTTCATAAAATACAAAAGAAACTGAGTCACAGTGACATAAACCAGGACTAATTTAGGGAAATTAGTTACATTACTCTAAAGTCAGTGCAATTTTCAGAATCATTTGCTTCCCCAAAGGTTCGCTTTTAAGAACTGTCAAAAAAACAGGAAACTATATTCAGCAATCCTGAAAACACCTTGGACTGTAGCAAGGAAATAAATAGCTCCTTTCCACTCCAAGTTGTTGGCTGTACTCACGTATTGTTTTTTTGGCTGGGTAACAGCTGTGAAAAGAGGAATATTTTCCAAAGGCAAATATAAAAGTATCCTTAGGATACAGACATTTTTGTTGCTCTTTGGGAACAGTGCATTCTGGTTTAGATATTAAAAATCCAGCATATGGCACATAGTCCACACTTATTCACCAGATTTCTAATAGTGGTTAGCCTAAACAGCACCGTGCATGGCAAAGCTATAAGGAAAGAAATGCTTTATGGAAATTAAATGGCTTCTCAATATATGGTCTTCATAGAATTATGCTTAAGCCATCTTATTCTGTTTCCATATCTTCTCTTAGTGAAGTTAGTGACAAAACTAGTGACTTCAAAGGTATACAGGCAAAATCCTTAGCTTCTAGCACATTATCTTTTAAAAAGTTGCAGTGTCTAAGACAGTAAGACTTGTTTTACTACCCTGAAGAAGAGGATAAAACACCACAAGTCCATGTTTTTTACACTAAATCATCTTCTTGTTATGAAATACTCTGTTCTTTAAGCCTTGAGTCATTAAAAAAAAACAAGGATTCCCAGCAGGATTTTTGCTGAACAGTGAAAGAGGAAACTGTTTAATTTTTAATGGAATTGTAAATTTATTATGAATTAAATTTCCACATCCTGTTTAAAGAACAACTGAAAAGGTAGTCATAGTCTATATTTTTCTGACTGGGAATGGACTGATTGGAAGAACAGTTTTCCATGAGAAAATATGGTCTAATGATATTGAAAAACATCTAAGAAGATTTATATTCAGTTGAAACTGCTAATGGAAGCCAAGCTGGCTTCCAGATTTTTCATCCTGCTTGTGGTCCCATTCAATTGTCCCACTCACTTTCACTTCAGTAGCTCTAGTGAACTAGAATAATGAAAAAAATATCTCTTTGCCATAGGGTAAAATTTTATATTTTCCATTCTTTCATCACATTTAGAAGAGAAAATAGGATAATTGATATTTAGTTTGAGGGGTGTTATTTTTAGTTTACAGAGAGGAAAGTGCAGGTCCCACCCCAAAATATTTACTGGGATATTAAGAAGAACCAGGTTAAGAAGAGCCAGAACATTCTGAACTTCCACTCAATTGTCCCTTTTAAGCTCAAATAAAAAGCTCAATGACGTAAGAAATAAAAGTTAGTGTTAATAAGTAAAAAACCCCTTATTCTCAAATTCTCTCAGATTTGACATCATGCAATTGTATTATCCTAACTAGAAACTGATTTAACTGTGTGACTTCCTGATACAAATGTTGATCTGTTAGAAAAAACTAATATGCCATTAGAAGCTAAGAAGGTGTATAGAAGTTCAGAAAGCTGTATTAGCATTTACACTGGAGTGAGTGCCAAATGACATAAATTCTTGAAAATGATCACAAGAGAGTTGATTTTATGGCTACTTTTAACTTTCTGTGAAAGGTGAACCAGTATTGCTACTATTGCTAGTATTAATGGTAGAGGGCGGAGGCACAGCCTCTTTGCTAACACTGGCAGCCAGGCTAGAGCATGACACAGGCTCTTACCCTAGATCTGATCAGTGAAAGCAGAAAGTTGTATGTTAATATTCACATTGCAAATACATATTACTTATGGTTTCCCATCTTCTCCTCTAGCATTCTGCAAAGATTTCCTTGAAGCCGTGTCAGAGTCTGGGCTTCAGCATGTGCTTAGGTTCATGGAGTTATTCTCCATGGAGGGGCTTAATTTGCTAGAAGTGATCTGAGCACTTCTGGTTCAGCGCATGGTAGCTATAAACTACCTGGGGAAGAGGGAAAGGCAGTGGCCATGTTCTCCTGCTGACCTGGGGGAAAGCACTTGCCTGGGAAGTGGAAGATATGATTCAATTTCCTCTACATCCTGAGGAAGTTCCAGCCCCCTCCCATTTCCCAGTCTCTAAGCTAGCCTGAGATGGGGTCACACTCTGTCCTTCCTATTGCATATAGACTACTGATAGCCCAGATGAAGAAATCAGGAACCCCCCAAAAATGAAGACAAGAGGGCTTTCCTATATCTTCTATTCTTTAATGAAGAGTGAACATGTAAACAGCTTGGGAAGTGAGCATGAGTCTGAGTTACCTCTAGATGAGTCGTATCTCCTCTGGGCAACACCACAACCTGTAATTTTGGATTGACATGGGATGACTCAGTGTTACTAATGAAGTCTGCCATGTGTGTGCTTTTCCAAAGACATCACTACTGTCAGTGGAAGGAACATGTCCTGTTTGGCCCATTTAGCAAATTAGCAAAAGTTATGAATAATAGCCATAATAAGAAAACAGGAGATGACTAGTGAGTTAATTTATTTTTCATGAGAATATCAAGACATTAAACATTTTTCAGCGATAAGAAATATAATGGACTGCCACTAAGGAGCAGTGCTAAGGCAATCAAGAAAGAAAACATTAGTACACTTATTCCAAAACAGAAGGTGCAGAAAGGTTTAAATTAGTGAGGAAACAGAAACACCTGTTGAAGAAAAAAGAGGGGGAAAAGTATTAAAATACTGCCATTTGTTGCGATCACTGCTCTTTCCTTCATCCTTGTCCTTCTTCCCTTCTGTTCCATCTAAATCATCAAAGAGTAACAGGACGGGAGGTATTGTGATACTCTGATTAGTTCAGAGCATGGAGCAAATTTAATCTTAAATGCCTGTGTGTGTTTACGCGTGTGTGCATATGGGTATAGTCACACACTTGTACAAAATTCCATCTGATGCTGACAAAATACATCCAAAGGAAGGACTGATGGTATTTCCTCCTTTTGTTCTTAAGGAGGGTAAGGCTTTTTTTTCTGCACACAAGTGTTCCCCTTGTTCCTGACTCAATCACTTTCAAAATGTGCTGCCCCACCCAAATGAAGATTGCATCCTAATTTCTCTTCCAGGGACTGCAAGATTTAACTTTTAGGGCTTGTCTCTACAAGTAAATTCTTTAGTTCCCTTTGCCTCCATGTAGCCAAAGAGAGGGGAAAATCTGGTCCTGCATCCATTTTGTGTACCCTGTACATCACCCACAGTCAACTGTTGATCTTGAATAACCAGGGTACTTCTTAAACCTGTATGGAACCTCAAAATGGATTGATGAGGAAATTTGTAGCTTTAAAATTATGTTTAATAAATAATAAAAACTTAACTCTGAGAATTTGGTATTGTTCTGTGGTGTCAGTATAATATTAGTTGTTGTCTTTTGAGCATGTGTCTCCATGGGTGGCAGAGGTAGGTGCTGAGCCTGGGGCTTTTTCTGACTCAGAAAGGCACAGGGCCAGGAAAAATGGTAGTTCCCAGGCCTTATTAATGAGAGCATGGGGAGATCTTTCTATTTACAGGATCAAAGACCAGCTGACACTTGTTCCGGCACTAAGAATATTATAAATAAGGATCCTGCTTTTGTGAGCTCCTGAGCACCTTCAAATCTCTTTGACCTTGATGAAAAGGAAGACGAAATCATAAATATTACTGCCCGAAGACTCTCTATCAAGTCCTTACGTTCACATGTGACAGCAGTGAGAAATGTCAGGAACCTGCGCATCCTCAAGATTCTGTGACCTCTTTGGACTGTTCCAATCAGACATGTTTTTGCTGAAGCCAGCATAAATATTTTTGGAGTACAAATTTATGTTTTTCTTAAATGACCATTGGAAAAAATGACCTTGCGATATAGGTGAAGTTGCATTGAATTTCTTGGATGATGAATGATGATATTATATTGTATCCGATTACATAGTTCCTGAGAAGGCATAGTTTGACTACAGGAAGTGTATTAGCTTGGATATTTGTTAACATTTCCTTTTCATATTACAAAAACAAATAATATGCAGATTGCCTGTGTTTGGTTAGCATAATAAGATGTGGTTAATTTTATATGAAATTCTGTGTTCTATGGTAATTAAAGAAATTTCTTTCTCCATGGCTTAACTTTATGCAGTTTTCTATTTTCCTGATTTGTGGTAGAAAACCAAATGAATGTCATATCTGCATTTTTACCAGTAGGGCAGTATCATGTTTTTTGATTTCAAGTATTTTTGTCTTTATTTTACTTAATCTTCTTTTTTTTTTAACTGTTTGACATTATTATTAATATTGTTAAACATTATTTTTATCTAAAATGCTCAGAATGGAACAACGGGCAGGACAAGTAAATCATGACTTCAGTTCTCTCTGCTTCTGACATCTACCTTCTGTGAATCAATGATTTACACATAAATGTAAACAGCTGCTGTTTGATTTGCTGTAATCTATTCTGGACCACTGTTGGTGTGAACACTTGTGACCATACCAAACAATGCCAAAAATCTAAATAATATTTTTTAAGTGTGATTTTAAAATGCCAAAACCAGGGACAAGCAAGTCCTAGGAAAATACTGTGCTATTAGATAATAACATAATCCAGACAGAATGATGTGATGTGTGGCTTTAGCAAAATAAAGAGACAATGTACTGTAGAGATTGAAGGTTATCAGTTTTATACAGATGCTGTTCAATTTTTTTTTTTTCAAGAAGGAATATTTTTTAAAAGTGAGATTTTTAAAATCAGTGACCAGTGTTTCCCTGCAGCAACTCAGAAGCATTTTCCTCATCTGTCCTGTGAATCTTTTGCCTTGCCTCCCTCCCTAATGAGCTTTCAAATGAGCCTGGAAGGTAACTGCATGCTTACTTTGAATCCTTGGACTGTACGGATCTTCAATTAAAAAAGCAGGATCTAAACCACAATTTATTACCTGGAGACAAAAATGGTACAACAAGAAGTTCAGCTTTAAAAATGTGAGAATCTGTATTTGTGTGGAAAAAGTCTATAGAATAAATGTATTGGGGGGTAAAAGCTCCTCTGATCTCTCCCTCTGTTGAAGGTTCAGTGTTGGAGTATATAAAAGATTGTCTCAGAGGGGGTAGCTGTCCCTTCCGGGCCCCACAACTCAAAGCTCTAGCCTGTTTTTCTGCCCTTGAGTCAAATCAATTCCAGCCAGGCTAGGGGAGCTTGCCATGGTTGTTTTTCAAAGATCACTACAATTTTAGCCTGGATCTGATTTCCCATCCATTGTCCTCTCTTGGTCCCTGAAGCTTATTTCCCTGTTTTCACTGCATTCCTATCAGCTCTATTCTGAATCAATGCTCTGTTTACCTTCTAGTCCAGATTGTTAACAGCATGACCCTGGTGCATGGAGTTCAGTGGTTTTTATTAGGTTTAAATTGGTCCCTTAATAGGACTGCTGATTTCCATCAAAGCCTGGAAAATTGACTTCATTTGTCTTCTTTTGTGTCCAAAGCAAAAAAAAACCCAAAACACTTGATACCTCTAGCTTAGCTGCATTTCAAGTCAGTACAGGTTTGCTTTTATTTCTGGTATTTCCACTGGGTTTTCCAATCATAATCTCTTGCTTAAGCAACAGTTCATTTATTTTTTTTATTTTTTTTTCCTAGAAAAGGAACACAAACTGCTCCTCAAGTGTTTTGTACAGCTCAAAGCATAATTCTTTGCAAATCAGCTAGATGTGAATGTTGGAGGACCTGTGTTGGATGCAGTTACTGGAATGAAGCTGCTAATCTCTTCTTGCATCTGATTTATATGGAAATAGAAACGAGGTGCCTTGTAGGGAGTTCAAATAGGAATCCCTTCTGTTATAGGAAGCCACAATTATGAGTCACTCCAAATGAAAAGCTTAGTGAAAACATCAACATCCCAAAATATTTAGGGGGAAAAAAATCCATGCAAAGGAAAATTAACCTGTTAATTCTAAACCCACATTACAGAGCTATTTTGTTTTTCTGAATGCTCATTCCCTTTGCTTGAGCTAACAACGTTTTACTACAGAAAGCAGTAAAACATTTACCTTTTGAAGGTTAATGGCAATGCAGAGATGAGTGAAGCTTTCATGTGTTGTTCCCCCAGAGGATCACTGGCATCAACAAACGCCGCAGAGTAAGAGTAATAGGCAAAATAGAGGCATTACACAGCTACCATGAAGTTTATGACTTTACTGAGAGACTAAACTATTACTGATTTTCTAAAAACGCCATTGGAGTCCTTTAAAGGTGGGAAAAAAGTGCCTAGGTACAATTCTTGGTGCCTTTTAACTTCTAAGTTAAAAGTTCTTACGCTTCTAAGCTCTCCCTACAGACAATGCTTAAACCATTCTCCTTTTCTTGGGTGCCTCACCCTTGTTTGTCAGGATGTTTTCCTTTCTTTTTCATTTCCTACTCTTTTTGATGCCAGTACCAGAAGGGCCCAGCCCTCCCAGTGTTTCCCTTCAGGCACAGCAGTGCTGGAAACCCTTGCCTCTGGTCCACCAAGAAGAGCCAGCAGCTAGCTCTGAGTATAAGCATGGATAAATGCATAGCTCAGTGAATGTTTTTCTCTCCTCTGCCCCCTTTTTTTGTCAGCATGATACTGTATCTCATCCCCTGTTTGCAGCTGGCATGCTGGTCCTGAGCAGCAGTTGTCTCCATGGTGTCCTGCCAGCTGAACTGCCTCTGGGAGCCTGACTCAGCCAGTAAAGCTCTGCAGGACATCTGGAGGCCTCAGGTCCACGTGGAAGATGCCCACTGTCCATGCAGAGGAGGGAGATGAATGGCAATTAATTCTTGCAGAGCCAAGGAGCTGCAATAGCTTCTCTTCTCCCTGACCCTGTGGAACCTCTTGTTCATGTCATGGAAAGCCATTGGCCAGGCTTGGTCCCTCCCTGTCCAGGGAGGGGAAATAGCTCCTGCTCCCTGAGTCAGGGCTGGCAACAGGAGAACTCCCTCATTCTTGAAGTCTTGCTCAGGGCCAAAGGCTGAGTTTCAGCCTCAATGATGGAGAGCCTGTGCACGAGGCTGAAGCTCAGTATGGGAGTTCGTCCCTTGTATGCGCTCCTTGTGGGAGCTCACTGTGCTACTTTACACCTTAAGGTCAGGTTGAATGGTGTTCTGAGCAACTTGATCTAGTTGTAGGTGTCCCTGCTCATTGCAGTGTTTGGACTAGGTGACTTGTAAGGATTCCTTGCTACCCAATCTATTCTATGATTGTATGATCATGTTATAGAAATTCTCCTTTCTGAGCCTATTATTTCTTATGTTCATTCTTTTTTTTTCTCTTTCCAATGAGAAGAACCACACTAAATCAGAGAAATGTCAAATAATCTCGATAAATTCTACCAGTCACACATGCTATTCACCTCTCCATGGCTATGAACAACTTCACCACTGTCAACTATCTCTAATGGCATCCAGAGATGCGATCTATCTACAGCCATACAGCCAATTATTATCTCTAGTCATTTTCCCTTTTTGGTTTCAAAGGCTATCAGAACAAGACAGGAAGCTCTGACATCTCCCTCAGGTTGAATCTGAACCCCTCCCTTGGTTGGGTGCTAGTCAAACAGGTGTTTGAAATGCACACAGAGATGTTCAGCACAGCAAATACTGCAGATGTGGTAGGAATGGCGGAGGGTGAGACTCCTAAAGGACTTTGCTGTGAAAGAGGGGAATGCAGGAGTGTCTTCAAAGCAAAGTGTCATCTGAACACAATCTGAGCCTGCTGACGTGAAATCCCACCTAACTCTTGCCTCAGGTACCTGTATTCTTCAGATTCAGTGCTGAAAGCATCAAAATGCTGCAGGTTTTGTCGGTAAACTAGATGACACCCTCAGTACCAGTAGGAAGGGATTTTGGAGTAGTTAGATATTGTCTGGATTCCTCTGTCATCTGAAAGCCTGAAGTGAAAATAGTTTCTGAAAATGCATCCATGCTATGAATATAGAGAATACTATCTCTATCAATATATAATATATAATATATTTTTATATATACATGTATATATATACACAAACACAAAATATCTGAAGTATGCTCTGCTCTCCATCACTAGAAGACTGCTGCTTTCTGAAACACCAGAATTGATATTGCCATTCCATGTAATTGTTCTTTGTTCTCTGTCTCTCCCTTTCTTGCACACTATTCCATTCCAAGCACTCTCACTGTGGTTTTACCATCCTCCTGCTGTCTGTTTTGTAGTTGAATGCTCCAGATGTCTCTATCCACAGGTTTCTATATAGTTTAATGTTACTTGATTTTGTTTTGTTTGTTTGTCTGTCTAATTGGCTGGAAGCTTTTCCACACAGTAGGTAGGGGTTAGGAGACAGCGAACTGTCCATCTGCAGCAAATTATAGCCATTTTAGCAGATCCTCACCTAACCTTAAGCTATGCACAAACTTAAGAGAACACTGTATATTCAGCTTAAAATCCAACCCAAAAATTAGCAAGAGAAATAACGGGAAATTAACAGCGAGGTTTCAGTTACAAGGATCTGTTCTTTTACTCTCAGCCACAACAAAGGGGCCAACAGTCTCCATGAAACTGTGCAACTCACGAAGGACAACTTGCACCACCACCATCTCCTTCCCTATGTAGGGGACTGAAAATGAAATAAAGCCACCTAGATTCTCCCTGAGATTTTAGTGACTCGCGCAAACATTATGTACCTATTTCCTAGATGTGTAGTAATTTCCTTCTGCTAATGTTTTTTTTTTTAAATGTTGCTTCTCATTCTTCATCTTTGATTAAGATGAAAGTATGATGTTATATAAAACTCTCAGCTTTTGTTTAATGAAATTTGTAATTGAGAAAAGTCTCAACATCTTTGTAATGGATAAGGACTACTAGATGTGGCTCTTATAAAAATATAAATGTGTAAATTGAAATTCTCTTTAAGGGACTTTGTATGGTATCCCTAGAATTTTCTACTGTTAATAGAAGCAAAGCCCAGTTTTACAGGAGGAACTGTAATGCCTTACCAGTCACTCAATTAGTGTCACCTGAGTTCCATAGATTAATGTAATTAATTATCAATTAGCAGCACCATCAAACATGAATTAAATCTAAGGATATCTGATCTTGATTTTTTTCCAGTTTAATTAATAGGTCATTCACTTGATCATTTATTTGATTTATAACCTCTTGACCTCCACATAACCTGAATCGGCACCACTCGAACTAGAGGAAAACAGAAATTAAGGGTCAAATAAAAAAAAGTTGTAAATGTAACCTTATTTTTCTGTGCAACAATACCAATGCATTTGATTTAGGTACACCTACTATTTAAACATCCTTCCTAATCTGATTATCAGCAAGATAAAAGATAGGGTTATTTGCCTGTGTTTTTAAGTAATGCGTATTTGCCCTGGCAACATTTCACAGAAGGCGTATCATAAAGCATTAACTGCTCTCCAGTATCTTAATAGACAAAAGCTAAGAAAATCTAGTAGGCTTTATTTATTTTCGTTTTGTATCACAGCTGCAAGAGGAGGCAAACTCATGATTTTGGCCAAAAACTTACTTTCAAAGAACCATAGAATGATTTGGGTTGGGAGAGACCTTAAAGGTCACCCAGTTCCAATCCCCCTGCCATGGACAGGGACACCTCCCACTAGACTAGGCTGCACTTTAGTTTTAAGTGGCCAGCAGGCAAGCCCTGGAGGTGAGGAATCCAGCCTCATAGTGATGATTAATATGCCCTTGCAAAACTCAGAGGTGTGGTTTGAAAGCCTTGTGCCCTCATTGGAAATGTTCCCCTTGGCACTCCTCCTCCTTGCATAGCTGTATTGTTAGTCTGATCTCTGTTTATTTTTCAGAGGCCCAATTTAGGAGCAATCCTCTAAAGTATTTATTTCAAGTTGTCCAAAGAAGCCATGGAATGAGTATAAGTCTTGGGAGTAGCCATTGGCTTAGGCTGAAGTCAGTGGAGTTGCATCAAGAACCAAACAAGTTTGTGGCATTTAATGTTTTTGATCTAATATTGACTTCTTCATTAGTATGCTGCTCATGGCTGTTGATACTTGAAACATTTTTTTCTCTTAGTTTTTCTGTTGTGAGATTAAAAAATGCTTTAAAGTCTCATTTAAAACAAGTTTCCCCAATGTTCTGTGTACTGGACCTGGGTATTTGGACTGTGTTTAGGCTGCCTATTCCTACATTTATTTGTTCATCATTTCAGCAGTGATTTGAAACCCTGCAGTAGATTATCTGAAATATCTGTCATTCATTCTGTGGCTGATAGTGTATAACAGTAGTTTACACTCAAACAGAAGATAGATGTAGCTAGCATGCTGGTCACTTGTGGGTTTAAACCTCCAGATTTGCAGAGAGTGAGCACTCAGTGTCATAGAGCAGATCATCTGCACAGAAATGCTTTAACATGACAAAGAAGTCTTGGCTGCATTCAGATTATCCTATCCATTTTCCTACAGTGGCAACTCATTTCAGAGGACAGAAACTTCTACTTAAATCTACTATCTTGTAGAGTATAACAAAGTAATGAACTCATATATAAAGCTGCATGTCTACTAAATGCATTTTTTTCTCTTGCTGTGTGACAGAGTTCCTGGAAAGTACATAACATTGGTTTCAAATCCAAAGGAGATGGCTAATCGTTTGACCTTCTTGAAAGCCTGTATCTATTTAGTAAAAGACAATATGCATTAACAACTTTAGAAAAATAGGTATCAAAAATTATGCACTAGCTGCAGGAACCAAAGAGCTAATAATAGTCTTAAACATTTTTGCTTTGTCCACTTTATGGACTGAAGTGTCAATGTACAGAGTTGTTAAGTTTATATTTACTTAAGAATCAACCTCAGAAATAAAGTAATATGGTTAATGAACTGCTGGATTTTGCTAGAGATGCTAGATAATAGGTTTTCCATGCTTGAAGCCTTTAAGTTTAAATGTGTATTTCAGAATAATTTCTAATCATTCAGACAATAGTTTCCAGATCCACTATGGAGCTTGCTAAATTAATTCTTATGAATTGTACAATGCAAGAGCCAGTCTAGGCATGAGCAACATTTCTTTCCAGTTTCAAGAAAATGCATGAAGAACAGCAAACATTAGTTTTCCAGTTAGAGCTAAAACCCTTTTTGTATATATGACTAAGAACTTTGAAGTTTTTCTTTTTAGCAGTGTTTCAAATACAAATGTTCAGAAAAGTCTTGTTTGTTTGTTTGTTTGGTTTGTTGTTGTTAATGGCGTCTGTAGCCACTCAAGGGTTATGTTCTATGTCCAGGCTGTAGGTAAACAGTGAATTACTTCTATACTGTGGGAGCTGACCGCTTAACTGTAGTATTGCAAATATTCTTCCTAGGAATTAAATGAAATAAACCATCTTCAATCTGCTGGCTTGCTGAGATTCTGTACAATAAAGAGATGGGCATGAGAACAGATGTAAAAATCAACTTCAGACACCCGTGACCACTGGTTATGCATATTAGATGGGTATTTCTTCCATAACCAACCTAAGGGAAAAAAACCCCAAACACTAGAAAAAGGTTATTTTAACTGTCATTTCAATATATTTATTTTGATTTGTTTCACAGTGGTAACAGTCGGCACCTTATATGTGTATTCTTCAGTTGGGCAAAAACATATTATTTGTCACTCCATGGTTCCAAAGTTTCTTCTTAGTTTGTAAATTGCCGGGCAACTTTTATAGGCACACAGTGAATCATTGGAATGGGTGTGGGAAAATAGTTTAACAGTATTTTTAGAGTATTTCCCATCCTTCGAGCAAAATAATACTGAATGAATAATCAAATAACCATTTTATCCCTCTAAGAGTGAAGTTTCCTATTCTTACTTCTGCTGGTTCTTTTGAATTTCAGGAAAACAATCTTTCAGCTACTGTCCCCAAGAACAGAACAGAGAAAGATCTGAAAATATCAATACAGTTACTATAGTTGTCAATATTTCCACTCGTTTTCAATTTTCACTAATATTTCAAGTCTCACAAAAGTGAATTTCTTTATTCCCTTGTACTCTTTAAGTTGGGAGAGCTTACTGATCCCCCACTCACAACCTTCCAACCCAGCTCTGCTTTTTTTTTTTCTCAGATATTTGCCGCCTAGACAAGTAGTAGGAAATGGAGTAGTTTAAGCATCTCTTGATGAGGATCTGGGAAGAGATCCGTTAAGCTTGCTAATCTTGATTCAAAACTAGTAGGTAAAATCTGTTAGGACAAAAAGAGCTAGGAGCCTCCTCCTGGAGAGAAGTCTTCCTACACTCGCACTGCTAGCCCAGATATGTGAATGAGGCCTTTGGAAGTGCTCTGGCTCGATTCCTCTTGGTGCCCCAGGCTGGATGACACGACTTGCAATGCCTCCTCTCTGCTGTGAATGTCCTTGCATTCACTGTCAGCCTAACCACAAAGCAGAAGAACTATTCCAACAGACATAAAGATAGAGGAGAAGCAATGGTCCAGAAAAGGCCACATGGAAGCAGCTGTAATAACATCAGTGGTGATTTCCCAGGAGGAAAGGACACTTTTTTTTTTTAACAGAAGAGGTGAGTCATACACTTTTTGCTTCAGAGTGCTTGTTTGAGAATATTACTCACAGATTCTGCTGCTGAATGTACTTCTTTCCTACTTCATAGTAAAAAGCAATGATGAAATATTCCCTAAACTCTTTCGGGTTTCAGATAATTGGATATTTGTCTCTTTTAAAAGTAGACTACAAGCCATTCTGATACTTAGTTCCTCATATATATTACTTTTCATATGGGAAATTCTCTACTGAGTAGCGTTGAGCTTCTTGGGAAGATTATTTCCAGAATTTTGTTATCAAGGAACCTAAACCACAAAGGGATCAGTAGAAATTATATCATTCAAAGAAGAAATTTCTTGGGTGAGGAACAACTGTTAGCTGCCAGATCGCACAATGAGCTTCCAGAAGGAGCAAACATTTACCAGAAAGCAAATTATAGTCTTGTGAACTAATTGATGAAAAACAGGTAATATGATTTCATTTTACACCAGTGTTAATCAGAAGTCCTGCCAGCCGAGTCAGTGATCCAGATTCAACAGTGTGATGTTGAGTTCTGTTAGATGAGAACAGGGAACAGTGTGGTTAATGTTACTTTGAAGTAAACTAAAATAAAAAGCATAAACTTTACTGAAAGTCTTAACGTACTGAATGCTGATTACACATTACATCTTAATATTTTTATTTATTGGCATCTTAGGCACTGATTGTTGTAAAATTAAAGTTTTGTCTCAAAGTAAAATGAAGTAAAAAGCTATTATTTATGGCTGTTTGCTTTCTACTAGCTTTCCTAAGCATCTACCAGATAAGAAATAAGTGATTTTGCATCTCATTTGAAGTATTAAACAAATTTAACAAGTGATTATTAAGAAGTTAAGATAGTGCATGAGAATATTCTCACTGTGGAAAAATACATCTGTGTTATTTAGTCCAGTAATGAGTAAGGGAAGAAGAAACCACATTTCATCGCTTGTGTGTGTACCTGTGTCTATGTGTATCTATGAACAGAGATTCTTTTTGTAACTTTGAGAAATACACAGGCAGAATTCCTTTCTCCCTTAAAATCAGTGATGCCTGCGATACATTTCTTTTCAAAGCACAGCATTACTCTAAGAGTAATGTCTTTGCCTTTGCTAAATGAATATGCACCATGACTGGTACAATTTGTAATGGTTGGAGGTTTCATTGGTAGGAGCAATGTGCCTGGACAAGACTCTTCATTTTAACCACACACCTGTAAACAATCCCATAGCAGCAGATGGGAACGTGATGCTTTCTTTTCCTTTAAAGAGCTTTTCATTTGGTTCAGTTATAGAAAAAATAGATATATTGAAGACTCCAAGTGGTGTTAACAGAAGTAGCAACACCCTGTCTACTTCAAAGCCTCTTTCCTTCAAACCTGCCATGGCATGAGAGGAAAAGCAAATGAACCCCAAAATCTGCAATCTGGAGCACCAGAGCAGGTCTAGTGCATTGTTTTCTATTTAAAGCTCCCAGAGTTTCCTGCATCGCTTTGGCTTGCTTGCACTATTACTAACACTGCAATACTTCTCCCGAGCACTGTCTCTGACTGACTGGTTGGGTGAGAGTGGTCCTGTCACAGGCAAGATGCAGATGAGATAAACCGACCAGGATGGTTTGGAGGAAGCCTCCCTCAGGCTGGCTGAGGTCTGATGGGCAGGGTGCCTCCTCAAACCATTGTCCTCAGGCATTTTCTAGGATGCTATAGGGAAAACTTGGGACCAGTGGCACAGTTTTGCTTTCACTCCCTGTATGAGAATGGTTGAAAATATGGTGGTTGTGTAATACTAGAAGTAATTAAAGGAAGACATTTCTCCAACGAAAATTCTGAAAATCCCCAATTTCTTTGGGGATATGCTACAAATTATAAGCAATACTTAGGGCTGTGAATTGCCATGTGAATGAATAAAAAAGAAGGCTTCCTTGCTGTCTGAGCTTTGCTCTCAGTCTGAATTTTCAAGATCATTCACTGGCAAAATGATTTCCAAGTAAATCAAAGTTCTCCTTGTGATGCGTTTTCTGTCAGCATCGCTGAAACCACAAAAAGCCTGTCCAATTTTACTAGAAAGCTGGAAGATAAATGAAAAAAAAAAGGGCTTATCTTGTTTTTATAATAAAAATCACTCCTGTTCATTTGAGCCAATTTTATTGATGTGCTGTAGCCTGTGCTCTTCAGGGATCTGTATGTGGCACTGTACGAAGCAAACAGATGGAGCAGATCAGAGATTTTCCAGTTTCCATCTCAGAACTGAGAAAGCATGGAAAAAATTAGAGCCGGACTGCAGATGGTGGAGAGCCTCATGTGTTGGTTTCATTTGCATGTATCAAGCACAACTCAGTGGCCACAGGAATGCTATTACAAATATTAAATTGTCCATCTTTAAACCCACTTTCTGAAAAAAATATACCACAGAGAAGTAGAGCAGGCAGCAGATGCCCTTTAATGCTGTATTATATTTTCAGTAATTGATAATTTTTTCTCATTTGTTTTGCAAAAAGAGTAGCATATGAGGGCGTGTATTTTTTTTAAACAAGTACTCTTTTAAGAATACAAAATTTTCTGTTATTAGTAAAGGCATGTCAAGTCAGCCAAATTGTGGATTATAAACACATGTTACAGCAAATTAAGAAAATTCTTCAGACCTGTCAGGTACGGCCTAGTATTTGTTGTTTTGTCCTCTTTTTATTTCAATACTAATGCAGGAAACAGGAACTCAGGTGGGCTACACCCCTATATTTTCTTTTTTTCCCCTCCAGCTCTTTTGCTGAACTTTGACCAGTACCAGTATTTTTTTACTTTCATACTAAATATAATGAAAAAGAAATAAATATCTTCTAAAAAACATAGGGGAACTAACAGTTAAAAACAATACAGGACCGTAGGGTTTCTTGATAATCATAATACCAGCCTCAAGATTCAGGTTCTTAACAGTGGCAGCACGTGACTGCCAGATCAATGTTCCTGTGCATTTTCACTGGACTCTTCCCTGTCTTTCACTTGCTTACCAGGTAAAGCTAAATCTTTCTCCTTTCTCCCTCCCTTTATGAATGAAATGGGTTTCACAGCAGAAGAGTAGAGATATGCTCTGCTCTTGAAGCTGGTCAAGAGATAGCACAGTGACTGTTAAGATCTAGAGGAACCTGTTGAAGAAGGTACTAGCATGGGTATGGTAGAACCAAATACAAATCTCTTGTTTGGGTGGTGTGAAGATGAGGTCGACACTGTAACATGACCTTTAAAGGAAGGCAGTCAGGTCAAAGTCACAAAATCCTACTACTGGTTCAGGAGAAGACCATAACCAGACTGTTGTAAGCTGTTAACTCATGTTTGTTCTGCTTGAATTGCAAAAGCAGTGCAGACCAAGGCTGTTAGCTCTTCCTTATGAGCACAGCAGTGAACAGAATGGAAAACCCAGTAAAAATATTGTCCCTCCATGAGGTCTCAATTGCAACAAATGCTTTGACATTTGCTGCTCTTAGGTAGGGGATACTCTTAGTACAGGGGAGGTAGAAGAACTTGTCCTGGCTTCTCTGGAGATCTTTGGCCCCAGCTTGTGTCAAGTGTCAGACTATGAGTGATAATAAGCTGGGTGATGGTTATGATGGAGTAAAAGTTCTACTGGAGAAGGAAGGTCAGGGCAAACATCCAGGATGGACCAGGCAGCCTCTGTAATGATTAGGAGGTGCTCTTCTTACAACTGGTGAATGCTGTGAATACTAAGTATAGATCTGTCAGTTTTCTCATTGCTCTCTTTCTGCCGCAGTAAATCCAAGAAAACATCTCTAACTACTTGTTCCTACAGACAGATGAGAGATAGCCCAGAGTAGTCCTCCCTGTAAGGGCTGCACTTGGAATTCTGTCACTGCTACACAGGAGAAAAGAGTGACAAGGATAAAGCAAAGCTATGTCAGGGGACATTTTGTCATCTGATAAAGGATGAGCCTATATTATAGGCTGCCAAAGTTTTCTGGGATTACTCTTGCTCGGTTTCAGAAAAGGGGGTGGGTTGAAGTGTTTTCACAGCATAGCTCTCCAAAGGTTGGGTCCTTGGGCTTGGATCTCAGGCTGGAACATTTTGAGGAGATACTGATGGACTTCTGAAATGCTAGTTCTCAGACAGCCTTTGATAACATGACAAAGTTTCTGTTCTACATTTTTCACATTTAGATCAGAGCCAGCATTAGAAAGAGCCAGTTTTAAAGAACCATTTGATTCTCACACAGGAGACTTCATCAGTCATGTCTCTCACTCCCACAGCTTGCCTTCTAGAGACTCTTATCTTGCCTTCCCAAGTATCTCCCATGGGTCTCTCACATACCCACACAGACCACTCAAAAAGAGGGAGGAAAATACATCTAAGAATAGGCAATGCTAAAGGTCAATGGTTTTCCAGGCCTTGATTCAGAAAATTGTCTTTTAGAGATTTTTCAGATTCTACGGTTCCCATTTGACCTCCCTGGAGAAACTTCAAGGAGATAAGATCTGGCAATAGTAATCGTATAATCACAGAATGCTTTGGGTTGGAAGGGACCTTTACAGGCCATCTAATTAACACCCCTTCATTGAGCAGGGACATCAACAGGTTGCTCAGAGCCCCATCCAACCTGATCTAGAATGTTTCCAGGAATGGGGTCTCCATTACTTCCATTGGCAACAAGTTCCAGTGTTTCATCATTGTAAGAAAATTTCTTCCTTATATCCAGGTTAAATCTATCCTCCCTTAGTTCAAAAACATCACTCCTTGTCCCGTCACAACAGGTCTTGCTAAAACGTCTGTCTGCAATTTTCCTATAGGCCCCCTTTAAGTACTACAACATCGTTATAAGGTCTCCCCACAGCTTTCTCTTCTCCAGGCTGAACAACCCCAACTCTCTCAGCCTGTCCTCATAGGAGAGGTGCTTCAGCCCTTGGATCATTTTTGTGGCCTTCATCTGGACCTGCTCCAATATCTCCATGTCCTTCTTGCCCATAAGGCTCCATACTTGGACACAGTAGTCTAGCTGAGGTCTCACCACAGTGAGTACTGTGGCAGAATCACCTNTTCATCATTGTAAGAAAATTTCTTCCTTATATCCAGGTTAAATCTATCCTCCCTTAGTTCAAAAACATCACTCCTTGTCCCGTCACAACAGGTCTTGCTAAAACGTCTGTCTGCAATTTTCCTATAGGCCCCCTTTAAGTACTAGAACATCGTTATAAGGTCTCCCCATAGCTTTCTCTTCTCCAGGCTGAACAACCCCAACTCTCTCAGCCTGTCCTCATAGGAGAGGTGCTTCAGCCCTTAGGTCATTTTTGTGGCCCTTGTCTGGACCTGCTCCAATATCTCCATGTCCTTCTTGTCCATAAGGCTCCATACTTGGACACAGTAGTCTAGCTGAGGTCTCACCACAGTGAGTACTGTGGCAGAATCACCTCCCTTGACATGCTGACCATGACGTAGCCCAACAAACTAGTGAACTATGGTATGGACTTCCCACTTATCAACCTTCTCAGATGTCGTGGGACCTGATGGCAAGGGGATCAAGTAAAACAAATCCTAACAAGGCTGATGATGCTCTTTTTAGTGACAGGTAGAGAGCCCTGCCGGAGCACTTGTTTATCAAAAAATTGCTCCTGCTAGGACACCAGCCATGTCCTGGTCATGGGAGTGGGACTGGTTGTTGTGGGACAGTTCTTAACACTAACATGCTTACATTTAATCCAGCCTGTGTGTCAAACCCAAACCACAACCTCTGCTGTTTTATCTGTACTCAATGCTCCTGGTTGACATAGCTTTTATTTTTACAGCTTTTTGTAATGAATTGAAACTTACCAAATGCCTGCTCTCAGTTATATATCCATAGCATAGGCATTAGCAGCAGCAAAGAAAGTAGACTTTTATTCTGAGAAGAATTTCTGAAACAGTCACATTTCAATCACAGAGGCCACACAGCGGCTGGTGATAATTAAAACGAAAGAACACACTGATCGCTATGCTTTGAGAGCTGAATGTGGCTCAGAGGTGTCCTTGTCCTTTTGAAGGTGCTTCCTGTGCACAGATGATGCCAACTCCTTTAAGGTACGGGATGACACAGATGTGTGACCAAGTTTTTTTTTTTTACTTTCTTTAAAGAAAGTATTTATTGTAGAGTTGCTATGGCCATTATATTCTAAAGGTAGAAGAAATGTATAAATACCTTTTAGCAGAATAAAGCTTAGGTGCTTTATAAAAGCATCTAATCAACAAATTGCTCATTAAACATACTCTCTCTTCCCATAAACCCTGCCCTTTCTAGGACAAAAACATTTCAGAAATGGTTTATCTTACAAACAGTAGATGACCCTCGTATCTCCTTATCTGCACTTTCCTTTCCTTGATTTACATGACCAAATGGATTTGCTTGGTGGACCGTTCAGTGGATAAGAAATTGTTTGGACGATCACATTCAGAGAGTGGAGGTTAATGGCTCAAATTCAACATGTAGATCCATGACAAGTGGTGTCCCTCAGGGGCCCTTACTGGGACTAGTGGTGTTTAATATTTTCATCAATGATATAGACAGCAAGATTGAATGCACCCTTAACAAGTTTGCGGATGACATCAAGCTGAGTGGTGCAGTTGCCGCGCTGGAAGGATGGGACGTCATCCAGAGGGAACTGGACAGACAGAAATTCAAAGGAATTTTTTTTTCATCATGATGCTCTCACATGGCCAGCAACTGGGTATGTCACTGTGACTGTCACCACAAAGCCAACTGCAAGCAGGATTAGGATTTTGTAGAGTGAAGAAAAAAAAGGAACCTGTCTTTGACTAGAACACCTTTGCTTTGTCCCCAGGCCACACTGCTACCTTAGCTCACAGATTTTCTTCCTATTGTGCTCTGAGAGTAGCAATAAAAGTTTGGAATAAATACAGACAGAGTTCTTTTTCTGTAACACCCACAAGAAAAAAGGGAGTCAGCTGAGTCTCACTAACAAACTGTTACACTTACCTTGACCTTCCTAAAAAATACACAATGTTCTTATCAGATCTTCCACTGCGAATGAATATTCATCAGTGACTTGGAAAGGATAACTACTTTCACTGACATATTTACAGTTACATTCACACGAGACAGACTTGTCTATAAAATCTGAAGTTTCTAGAGTGAAAACAAAGAATATGACATTGTGAAATTTGCGAAGCGCTTCTTTGTTGGTTTTAGTTAAACTTTATTTTTGTAGACACAACTACCTTGGAAGATGTTCTCTGAATCCTGTATTTCTCCCTAGTCCTTTGCTCTGTGAACAAATGAAATGGTGTTTTGGGATCTGAACTGAGCTAAAAGAACACATTTATTTTTCTTCTCACGTCATTACCAAGGAAGAGTCTCATTTAAAATGCTAAACCTGGAATCTTAAAACCTGCATATTTTGTGGTCTTTGGTACTTCTGGTTAAACCTATGTGACCATTGTGTTATGAGGCTGTAACATCAGCCTCCTTTTCCTGCTCTACAGTTTGAAATCACTATGTTCCCTGTTACAGGGCACTGAGGTTTTACTGTCTTAGGAATTACTAACAAATGTATTGAAGGACATGAATGCAGTGGCTTTGTCACTGAGGCACTGGCAGAAGTGTTGCAAAGAGATGTTGGGCTCCCTTTGCACCACGCCAGCAGGAGGCAGACGGCACTGGGTTGGTGCTGGCAGGGAAGGAGCCATCCCTAGGGTACATGGCAGAGACACAGCCCTTAGGAGATGAGCGTCAGGACAAGTGATGTGACCAAGGCCTGAAGTTTTGCTTCTCTTGGCAGAAACAGGACATTGACATCATCCACCAGCTGCAGCCTGTGGACTTTGCAGCCCAGGAGTGAGCAGGAATCCAGCCCTCGCACAGAGAGGGAGCATGTCCTGGTGCCACTGCTTCTGTGGCACTGATGACCACGGCCATTCTTAAGTGAGGGACTTCAGGGAGAGAAAATGTGCAGAGAATTGGTATAGAAACTCACTGAAAGGGGTTAAGATTTAACCTGATGTAAAGCTGAGCAGTTGAGTTGCTTGCAGATAAAATGTGACTGATAAGCAGATGCAAGTTTTCCATGCAAGGCCAACAAATGTTCATTTCAGAAATCCTGAAGCTGCTGTGTGAAGCAGGCTTGATAGTCTGTGAGATATGACAGTTAATTACACACAAGATTTGCAATTCCTTTGGGGTGAAGAGAGACTCATGTCAGCATTTTGACTTGTAAATATCCTAAAATATCTCCCACCAAAGAACTAAATCTTATCTTTCCAGGCATTTAATGATTTGTACTAATTAAAAGAGTACAGGACACTGCTGATATCTGAGTCTAATAAAAATAAGTGAACAAAGCAAGTAAACAAGCAAATGAAAAAAAAGGTCTGATATGGCATGGTGTAAGTTTAATCCAAATAAGGCTAAGTGTAGGTCCTTTGTGGTGCTTCATTGACATTAAAAAATGTAGTTAAGCCAGTAAATGTACAACAGCTGGCAAATATTATGTGCCAAGTCTTATTTTAGATTAGTAAGAGAAAACTGAGGCTTGTTAAACTGTTGCTGTGATTCCCAGGACAGCCAGCTAGCGATTTTAGAACATCATCTTCTTTCTGATTCATTTGGGAACCTGTGGCTTTAAAAATGAAAGAATACATGGAACTCATTGGATTGATGAAAACAAAGCAAACAGAAACCAGAGAAAGGCAAATAGACTATCCCACCCTCAGTTGACTTAAAATGACTGAGAAGTAGGCTTGAAAGCAATTAACTGTGTAGCTCTGGTCTTTTCTTGTACAGACAGGAGAGTGAGACAGACAGTTTAATAGACCCTGAAGAGTTTTAATCAAATTTCTGCTTTTAAATATCGCTTACCCATCTGCCTGTGAATGACATCCATTTTAGAAAAGCTAAGTATAGTTTTTTAAGGCCCTATAAAAGCTACATTATTTTTTCATTTTGAAAAACAACCAACTGAAAATATGACCTGCAGAGAAAATGGCAAAAACATTCTTTCTGGGGACTTCAGTATTTTCTCTTACTTTATTTGTTTTCTCTTCTTCATGTTTTCTTCTTCTTTATATTTTAAAATTTTAAGTTAGGACTGTACACTCAGCCACTACCAGTTAAAATGGAAAACATTTTTGAAAGACCAATTTAAACTTCTGCTAAGATGAGCAGTGTAACCCAGACTGCAGGACAACTGAAGGAAAGGAGCACAGGACAATGATGATGCTAAATGTATCAACCTGTGAAGAAGTTCTCATAAGACTTGTTATCAGATTTGATTGTGTACAACCTCATTGATGTGGAAAGGCATTATATGTAGAACTGAGCAAGCTTTGGGTTTTTTTAATACAATAACATAATGTTTATGCAATAAATGCAATACTAAGGGAACCTTAGTAGATGAAATATCTGGTGGAGAGAATTGACAGTTTTCACACAGAATCTCAGAATCA
>WAAB01023067.1:0-32930 GCA_013389865.1 Piaya cayana
CTGGTGGACATTAATATGTGTTGCCCAGGGATGGCACAGCTCTGCTACACAGCTGCCTTCTTCTCCCTTCAGGACATTTGGAGATTTAGTTATTAATTTTTTGTTGCTGGTAGTGACCCACTAGACTCTGATTGTAAGGGGCCAATATCACTAATCAATAAATATTTGGATCATCTCTATTCCATCATGAGAGTATATGATATCAGAGTGTTGTAGACATTACAGTTTATGACTTCAGAACTAAAAGATGGTTCTGAGGTGTTTGATGTGGAGCAAGCTGGAAACATCTGGGTGTGTGGAAAGGAAGGCTGATTGTTCTGTGAGCAGTGATTGTAGGTGTGGAGTGCGGGCAGGCTGCTGATGCAGCGGGGTGTATATTTTGGGATGACGGCTCTCAGAGGGTCTGGGGGACAATGTGGTACCTAGTGTAGGGCTGGAGATGTGAGGTGTGCGTGTGTGTGAACAGCCTGAAGGCAGCGGGGAAGGTGTGAAAAACTTGAGTGCTGGTAGTGGTGCATGGGAAGGGGGTGCTTATATTTGAGAGAATGAGGCAATCGCTTCTTCCATGTTGGAGGGCTGAAGGTGAGCTGAAAGATAAATCCCTTGGGACAGGTCTCTTAGTCCATGTGCTCCTGCACTTCTTGCACTCCGAGTACATGCAGCTTTTGTCCTCGATGGGAGGATGAAGCCAGCAGGTTCAGTCCCTCAGCCCATTCGTCCTCTGAGGCTCCCTGTGAGGAGCACAACCTTGCCAATGTGACTGGTCTTCAATGATTTCCTTTTGGCAGGGGCAGAAGAGAAGGACAGGGTAAAGCTCTAATTATAAAGCTGCTCTTGCCAGATATTTCATGCTCCTAATTGCTGACATAGGCTAGTCTGGGATGTTTTTTCTCCCTCCTTTCCTGCTTAAATAAATAAAAGCAGGTTAAAGGATGCTCATGTTTCAGGGCGAGCTGTGTGACAGACGAGGGGGGAGATTTCCACAAGTGCTTTGGCCTGATCTTTTCATAGCTGCACTGAAAACCACAGGGTGAGGGTAGTAGGGATTTATCGACTGGCAAGGGTGGCACGAGGCAGCTTGAATTTTGAAGGCACAATTTTACTTCATCTTCCCAGTCCGGGGAAGAGGTGAAAGCCTACAAATGAGTCAATTATCTGGGCTGCAGGCGCACGCAGGCTGAGCCGCGGAGGAGGATTTGCTGACCTTGCACCCTACTGAGAGGCTGGATATTGCGATGGAAGACGATCTGTCATTGAGGTGGTGGGGGGGAGCTTGGAAGAGTGCTGCTGTGGCTTGACCTGGCTGGAGGGGAGTATCTTGCAGGGCTAGTGATGGGAGAGGAGAGCCTGTCCCAGGAGAGGTGGCACAGCGAGGGGTTACCACTTGTTTGCTCTTCTGAAACTGCTTTTTGTATGGTTGTAGCGGAGGTGCTGAAACCATTCTCCAGGGATGCACTACCTACCTTGGGGCTTCTTCCTAGGTATTCGAGCTGGGGGGATGAGGATTTTCATAAGAATTAATTTAATGTATGCGTTTTAAACTTGATGAAATCCATCAGCTCCGTAGCCCTGGGTCTTTCAAGTGTCTGGCCCTGCTCTGGCATCAGGGCAGAGCTTGATGAGGTTGTGCCTGTCAAACAGCCGCTCCAGTGGGGAGACTCAAGTTGTGGTAGGGTCAGGTTGCCCTTTGTGCAGCTCCAGGTGAGCCTGGGGTCTCTGCATTGCACAGATGAGAAGAGAATAAATTCTGCTTGTTCTGTGATTCCTGTGCTGCTGCCCACGCCCCCGGAAATGATGAGTGGCACAGATCTCAGATAAATGAAGGATTAGAGAGGTATTTCTGCAAGCACGTAGGGCTCTCCAAATGGCTGCATTTGAAGGCGGGGGGGAGCAGTGTGGGCAGGTGGAAGGAACATTGCTTTGGATTGCACAACTGATTTTTATCTGCCTTTACGTCTTCCCCTCGGCTTCATCCAGATTCATCCAGCTGTACCCCGTAACTACCTAGGGAGAGAGGTTTAAAACTTTCAGTGTGTAAACAAAACAAAGCTCTTCCTCCAGCCAAATCCCCTCTCCCAGCTCCCCCATCAGTATGTCTAGCTGCAGGCAGGCTTCTTCCCGGGCAGTTTCCACAATGAGCTGGTTGGGTTTTGGGAAGCGCATCCTGCAAAGTCGTAAAACGCTGTTGCTGGAGTTTTGTGTTGTCAGGAGATGCTGCTGGAAGGGCAGGTGTGGGATGCAGCAGGTGTTTGCTTCCCATTATGTCCTCCTGCGATGCAATCGTCATCCTCCATCCCTCTGCCCTTCCCTGGTGATGCTGCTTGAAACCCGCAGCTTTCACACAGTCATTCATCAAGGAGCAGTAACTCCTCCAAATATCCTCTCGGTGCATCAGGTGATCTCAAGAGGGTCATTGGTGCACAGGGAAGATGTTATAAGCTGCTTGGGATGGACGTTATATCCTTGAAAGAGTTGGGAGGGTTGGTGCTAAGCACAGAAAGGCTCTGATGTTGCATGAGGACTGCGTATTGCTGTGAAGACGCAGGGATGCCACAGTTGGAAGTGCTCAGATATATAATAGCATAAGGGGAAAACGAAACCCTGTCTTGCTGGGATGGTCGTGAGTGCTGTTTTGTGGGAAGAAGCAGTGAAAGGTCATCTGCTGGTGCCCAGCAAAGCACTGGCAGAGATGTAGGCCTGTGTTGGTTCTTCTGTGCTGGTTGGAGATGTTGGGTGCTGGATGGTTTCTGGGTGCTGGAACCAAAGTCCGGGGATAGTTTAGACCCATCTTAAACTGGAAAGCACTGGAAGTGGGGAACAGGGCCCCCAGACACCAAATTTTCAGCCCTTGTAAAATCAGTGCAAGTTTTGGTGTTGCAGAAATTTGGTTGAAACATATTTTCACTTTTGGCTTTTTAGAGTACGTTTCCAAATCATTAGAACATCCCTTATCATTAAGGGGAAAACCCACCCTCTTCTGTAGTGATGTGAGACAAACAGTGTAAGTTGCTGTGCTAGGTGGGAATTGATCTTTCTGGAAGCTTTTGCAAAGAACTGTTCTGCCTCTTAATTTGGAAAGGCAGAAGAAATCCTGATGGCAATACTTGAGAGGACGTCATATGGTCAGTTACACACTGATTAAAAGACAGTAATTTTTCAAAATGTTCCCCAAAGGATTATAATTATTACAATTAAATGTCTTGATTGGTAGTTTTATTCTACTCAGAAATAGTACAAAGCACAAAACCACACTCTGTGAAACAATGCACCCAACACACATAAGCCACCATCTTCAGATTGTGATCTGTACAACGTGTGCTTGTTTAAAATTATCTTTAGCTCATTCAGTTCTGAATAATTTATTGTCTGATGGAGAAGGGTCCTCGTGTTGCCTCTGTGCTTAGAAACACGAGAGAGGATGGGTCATGGGCCAAAAGCTGCTTTGGTCCAATTTCACACAGAGAGTCTGGGTGGATTTGAAATGGGTGAGGGCTGGGGGGCACACATGGTCCATGTGATGCACCAAAGTCCCTCTCCTGCTCTATGCCTCCGTTTCCCTTTCCGTTTGTAACCTGCCGTCTACGGTCAGCTAATTTGGTGAGCTGATTTGGTCGTGATGGGATGGCAATCTCCTTACTGCATTAATCAGTGGGCTCAAAAAGTGAAAATTATCTTTATTTTATCATATCTTTAGCTTTCCTGATGGTTCAGAAACAGCTCGAAAGAGGGTGCAGGTGCCTTGAAGCAAATCTTGGGCAACAAAGCTGGTGAAAAGTCTGGAGCACAAATCTTACAAGGAGCAGCCGAGGGACCTGTGGTTGTTTAGCCTGGAGAAAAGGAGGCTGAGAGGAGACCTCATCACTGCCTACAACTGCCTGAAAGGAGGTTGTGGTATGGTGGGTGCTGATCTCTTCTCCCAAGCAACATGCGATTGGAAAAAATGGCCTCAAGTTGCACCAGGGGAAGTTTAGAGTGGACATAAGGAGAAAAATTCTTCACCAAAATGGTTCTCAGGCACCTACAGAGGCTGACCAGGCAGGGAGGTTGTGGAATCCCCATCCCTGAAGCGATTAAAAAGATGGATAGACAAGGTGCTCAGAGGTCTGGTTTATTAGTGGACAGGAATGGTTGGACTCTATCTCAAATATTTCCAACCAAACAGCTGTATGATTCTGTGAAATGTGTACTTGAGAGCACGGTGCTGTGATTTGGGGTGCTCGTGTCTGTAGCTGAAAGCCTGAGGGTGCCTCCAGGGCCAGCCAGAAGCTCCAATTTTCTCCTGTCTCAGGGGTTCCCTGCTCCTTTCTTCTCTTATCCGCCAATTCTCACATGCTGAACAGACAATTAGCTTTTATGTTTCCAAGTGATTTTGTGGTGGCTGGCCCCGTCGCTGCAAACATTAGCTGGAAACTTCATTACAAAAAGAAAGCACAAAGTCGGGTGGAAGAGAAGATAATTACCTTTCTAATATAATAATGGCTGGGCTGGTGAGCCTTTTATCTCCATCTGTGTGCTTCTAGTGGTAATATAATAACAGGCAGGGATAAAAATTTGCTGGATTATCACTCACCTATGGCAGCCAGAGCTGTCTTCTCCTTGCAGTGAGAAAAAGCTTGGTAGAGATTTCAGGTTAAATATTTAGGGGAGACGATGACTTTGGAAGAGGAGAAGGAGGAGGAGAAAATCTTTGTACTGTTTAAGCAGCTTGGAGGGAGATGTATTGTGCTGTGTGTGAGCTTCTGTTTGGAGATGGGCCCGCCCACAGCTGAGGTGCCATGGTCTGATGTGAATTGAGCTCTGGATCTGGAGCACAGAGGCTGTCTGGTCTGATTGATGAGTGTCACGAGTGATGTCCCAGTCAAGTCTGTTTTGTGTCCCTGCATGTCACTGCTCTTTGGGCAGCCCCTTCCTGAGACTGCTCGAGGTGCAGGGATGGGACCAGCAGGTCCCTGCTGGGATGGGGAGAGAAGCCTAGGGAGGGAGCAAGCCCCTGCATTAGAGCAGGTGACAGCACCTACTCCAGTGTTATGGGTCTGGGTCTTAGTTGGTCTTTGTGGTGCTGTTTAAGGTATAGGACTTTAACGTAGCTTCATCTCCCAGCTGGTGGCACCAAGGGCACCTCCCTTTCCCTGTTAGCAGTGCAGAAGTGTTTCTCCATCATCATATTCCTCAGTTTTGAAAGACAAATCTGTATCCCTGGGGCATCACAGCCTGGTGTCATCTGCTATGGGCTGCATGGCAGGGACTGGTATCACGCTACCCTCTGCCCTTCAGCTGATCTCACACAAAGAGCTGATCCCATAGGAAAAAGTGCTTCTTGGTCCCAGGACAAGTTCCCTACAGGAAAACCCTGTTGCAGTTTTGCTTTGAGCAATGTGGATCTCTCACCAGGCATCCCCTCAGCTCTGCTCTACCCAGTTGAGCCTGGAGAAGGGAAGAGTGAGTCTAGACAACTGATGGAATTATAAACCAGTGAAAAGGTCACAGTGGTACTGTTTGCTGTTATTTTTCACAGAACATAAAAGGCATTAAAATTCTGCTGTCTCATTTGTGTAACAAGGGAGGAAAATTGTAACGAGAGGAAAATGAAAAGAGTTTTCCCTCTTGCAATCAGGTCAGGGAAATGGAAGCGGCAAAAGCTTAATTCTTGTACTTAACTGTGACTTCCTAGGGTCTGATGTACCTGCACATGCCTGTCCAGCCTCTCAGTACTGTGTCAAGGAGTCCAAATCCCACTCTAGGAACAATTACTCATGTATGGAATTTGGTGGTCTCAGCTTTATCCTCTTTTTAGTTTCACCACTTCGGTCTTTGGCAGAGCTTGCACTCAGAATCCAAGAGATGTTTGGGATGTGGAGAGATCAGCCCAGGCAGGTTAGTTTGACATGGTTTAAGCTGAAATACTGTGATGTGAGGATGAGCTGCAGGTTCAGGCAGAGGTGTGTGAGATGCTGAGGACTGGAACAGCAATGGTTGGGATGCACATACATCGTGTGGCTTCTAAAAGGGCAATAAGGCTGAGTGACACGGTGGGACAGCACTGACAGGCACTGACTGAGCAACCCGCTCCCATGAAGCGATTGCAATGTAAGGGGGTGACCAAACTATGGTTGATTCAGGTTTTGCAAGAGCTGCAGGAGATCTGATGAAACTTGTATGTGTCTGTCTCCACACTCAAATCAATCAGTGAAAAAGCTATTGCCAGTAGTGAGCAGACCTACCCGTGCAGAGACCTGGTCTCCTTGCTTTAGAAGCAAGATGCATAAATGGAAAGGGTATAAGTGTGTCCCCCAAGAAAGCTGCGTGATAATCTCATTCAAGAGCCTCTGTTGCTGATTTTGGCCACCTCCAGGCTGAAATGCTTCTTTCTTTTGAAAAATAGCAGGGTCTGAGGTAAATGCCAAATCCTGACTCCCACCCCAGCCTGTATATTTTGTCACCTGCAAAACCCAGATGCAAAGTTTATTGCTCCAACTCCCTCCTGCGCTCTTGGCAAAGCCATGCAGTTGATGTTACTTGGCATCTTCCAGCCTCCTTCTTTACTCTTCTGCTTTTCTCTCTGTCCCATGATTTGATTTGTTCTCATTTACTGGAAACTTGGCCATCACCCTCCCTCCAAGACCTGTCATCCAGAGGGAGGATGCATCTTACCAAGCTTATTCCTTCTCAGGTGGATCTTACTTGCCCCCAGTATTGCTTTCACTCTTCACTCCCTNTGTTTAAGCAGCTTGGAGGGAGATGTATTGTGCTGTGTGTGAGCTTCTGTTTGGAGATGGGCCCGCCCACAGCTGAGGTGCCATGGTCTGATGTGAATTGAGCTCTGGATCTGGAGCACAGAGGCTGTCTGGTCTGATTGATGAGTGTCACGAGTGATGTCCCAGTCAAGTCTGTTTTGTGTCCCTGCATGTCACTGCTCTTTGGGCAGCCCCTTCCTGAGACTGCTCGAGGTGCAGGGATGGGACCAGCAGGTCCCTGCTGGGATGGGGAGAGAAGCCTAGGGAGGGGAGCAAGCCCCTGCATTAGAGCAGGTGACAGCACCTACTCCAGTGTTATGGGTCTGGGTCTTAGTTGGTCTTTGTGGTGCTGTTTAAGGCATAGGACTTTAACATAGCTTCATCTCCCAGCTGGTGGCACCAAGGGCACTGGCCTCTCCCTGTTAGCAGTGCAGAAGTGTTTCTCCATCATCATATTCCTTAGTTTTGAAAGACAAATTTGTATCCCTGGGGCATCACAGCCTGGTGTCATCCGCTGTGGGCTGCATGGCAGGGACTGGTATCACCTTACCCTCTGCCCTTCAGCTGATCTCACACAAAGAGCTGATCCCATAGGAAAAAGCGCTTCTTGGTCCCAGGACAAGTTCCCTACAGGAAAACCCTGTTGCAGTTTTGCTTTGAGCAATGTGGAGCTCTCACCAGGCATCCCCTCAGCTCTGCTCTACCCAGTTGAGCCTGGAGAAGGGAAGAGTGAGTCTAGACAACTGATGGAATTATAAACCAGTGAAAAGGTCACAGTGGTACTGTTTGCTGTTATTTTTCACAGAACATAAAAGGCATTAAAATTCTGCTGTCTCATTCGTGTAACAAGGGAGGAAAATTGTAACGAGAGGAAAATGAAAAGAGTTTTCCCGCTTGCAATCAGGTCAGGGAAATGGAAGTGGCAAAAGCTTAATTCTTGTACTTAGTTGTGACTTCCTAGGGTCTGATGTACCTGCACATGCCTGTCCAGCCTCTCAGTACTGTGTCAAGGAGTCCAAATCCCACTCTAGGAACAATTACTCATGTATGGAATTTGGTGGTCTCAGCTTTATCCTCTTTTTAGTTTCACCACTTCGGTCTTTGGCAGAGCTTGCACTCAGAATCCAAGAGATGTTTGGGATGTGGAGAGATCAGTCCTGGCAGGTTAGTTTGATGTGGTTTAAGCTGGAATACTGTGATGTGAGGATGAGCTGCAGGTTCAGGCAGAGGTGTGTGAGATGCTGAGGACTGGAACAGCAATGGTTGGGATGCACATACATCGTGCGGCTTCTAAAAGGGCAATAAGGCTGAGTGACACGGTGGGACAGCACTGACAGGCACTGACTGAGCAACCCGCTCCCATGAAGCGATTGCAATGTAAGGGGGTGACCAAACTATGGTTGACTCGGGTTTTGCAAGAGCTGCAGGAGATCTGATGAAACTTGTATGTGTCTGTCTCCACACTCAAATCAATCAGTGAAAAAGCTATTGCCAGTAGTGAGCAGACCTACCCGTGCAGAGACCTGGTCTCCTTGCTTTAGAAGCAAGATGCATAAATGGAAAGGGTATAAGTGTGTCCCCCAAGAAAGCTGCGTGATAATCTCATTCAAGAGCCTCTGTTGCTGATTTTGGCCACCTCCAGGCTGAAATGCTTCTTTCTTTTGAAAAATAGCAGGGTCTGAGGTAAATGCCAAATCCTGACTCCCACCCCAGCCTGTATATTTTGTCACCTGCAAAACCCAGATGCAAAGTTTATTGCTCCAACTCCCTCCTGCGCTCTTGGCAAAGCCATGCAGTTGATGTTACTTGGCATCTTCCAGCCTCCTTCTTTACTCTTCTGCTTTTCTCTCTGTCCCATGATTTGATTTGTTCTCATTTACTGGAAACTTGGCCATCACCCTCCCTCCAAGACCTGTCATCCAGAGGGAGGATGCATCTTACCAAGCTTATTCCTTCTCAGGTGGATCTTACTTGCCCCCAGTATTGCTTTCACTCTTCACTCCCTTCTCAACTCAATGGTGCAAAACCCATATTGAACCTCCACTCTTTCTCAGCAACCTGTATTTGTTTGGACTTTTTTGCTTTCACCTCCAAACCACATAGGCTAATGGGGAAGATTACAAGGAAGGGACCACCATAAATCCATTGCTTCTCCATGAGTTGCAAGGAACCAAAGGAATTTCCTTGCCTGCCAAAAATACAGTCTACTGAAGACTCCTGTGACAAGCAGCAGGCTGGTGTAAATATCAAAGTACAATCAGTCATCTCAGCTACCAGCAGCTGGATATGTGAGTGGGTTTCCCTGATCCCTGAGAAATCAAGCTGCAAACAGTGGCTGTGCGTGAGCATTGCTGGCACACAGGTTGCTTTGCAGGGGGACCTGCTCCCCCCAGCTCTCCCGGTGACCTGAACACAGGGGAGATACAGCCAAGCAACTGCCTCCATCTCAAATGCTCAGACCTTTATACTCAATCCTGATGAGTAGGAGGTAGGAAATAACTTTGGCGAAGGCAGCTTCCCTCCAGGCTTGAAGGATGACTGCCCAGAAATCCAGATTTTTCCCCGCTGAGAAACAGTGGAGAAAAAGTCCTCGTTTCAAAAGGTAGAGCTTCCCCTGGGAAGTTTCAACCTGATTTTAAGTGAAAATGCTTGCTTTCAGCCAGAGTTACATTACCAGTGCAGTTAAAACCAACCAAATAAAAACAAAATCTCAAGTCATGTATGAAGTCAAGATGAAACCAAAATGTTTTGTTATTTCCCACTGGAAAACTGAAATTGATGTTTCCCTGAAAACAAAGATTTTTGGTGCAAAAAAAAAAAGCATTTTTCAGCACAAAAACCTTCATTGCTGAGCGGTTTTTCTAAGAACTAGCAATGCTTCTTGATTTGCTTGAGTTATTGCCACTAAGATGCCACCTATTTGCATTTTGCTGGGGCTGCTCTTACTGCAGGAGTTACACAATGCAGTGTTATGTGCTTTCTGTTGCTGTTTCTCTTAGTAGAGGTAAAGATTAGAGCCCTGAAACACGATGATAAAGCCACGGTGCTGGGGTGCCTCAAAACGGTTGACAGTGTCTAGCCTGAGCTATGGACCAGTCCAATGAAGCTATGAAAAGCAGAATTGGAACATGAGGAAAGAAAAGCAAGTTGCTGAAGACCCCAGAACAAGCTGGGGCACTGATAGAAGAAGGACTCGTATTATTATATTGAAGGCTCTGGAGTGAGTCCAGAAAAGAGCAGCGAGGCTGGTGAAGGGGCTGGAGAACAGGCCTTACGAGGAATGGCTGAGAGAGCTGGGGGTGTTTATCCTGGAGAAGAGGAGGCTGAGGGGAGACCTCATTGCTCTCTGCAACTACCTGAAAGGAGGTTGTGCAGAGGAGGAGGGAGATGGGCTCTTCTCCCAAGGGACAGGACGAGAGAGAATGGCCTCAAGCTCTGCCAGGGGAGGTTTAGGCTGGACATTAGGAAAAAAAATTCATAGAACGGGTCATTGGGCACTGGCAGAGGCTGCCCAGGGAGGGGGTTGATTCACCTTCCTTGGAGGTATTTAAGGGACGGGTAGATGTGGTGCTGCGGGACATGGTTTAGTGTTTGATAGGAATGGTTGGACTTCATGATCTGGTGGGTCTCTTCCAACCTGGTTATTCTATGATTCTATTTAAGGCATTTCTCACTGCTGGGCATCTCCTCAAACCTCAACGCCATGGATGCATTTATTTCCCAACCCTCTATCTGTATCCTGCTCAGCCTTGAGGTTGGATGCAGGAATTGCCAAACAAAGTCATTACCTGTGTGCTGTGGGAAGATGGACTGGGTGGTGATGAGGATGACTGGAGGGACAGAGGAGGAGTTCAGATTCCCACCCAGTGCCACCTTGCAGCAACAGCCCATGCCTGGAGCTGCCACATACACATCTGGAGCTGCCTCCTCCCACTGTTGCCAGGGCTACGGGAGGAAGGAATCGGTCACGGTACAAAACTGAAAGGAAGATGATGACTAAGCAAATGTTGGAAATGCTTACTCTGGAAACCATGCTGTGTTCTTCCCTGATTGAATCTTATTGCTGTCTAGACTATGGTCTACTCTGTGCAAATTCTCAATTAACATAATGCTGATAGACTGGAAAAGTGCTCTGAGGTCCTTCCCTGCCTCAGCACTGGCAGTGGGTGCAGCCCCAGAGCTGCCTTTCTGGGGTTTTCTTTGGTGAGTTGAGTGATTTAACAGAGAGGGGTGGTCATAACCAGGAGAGGAACCGAGTGCACAGAGACTAGATTTGGGTACTATGAACACCAGGAGATTTAAACTCCGCATCTCCTTCCTAAAAGTCACATTATAAAGAGAAAACAACAGGAGGTGAAACAGTGTATTGTCTTGCTCACTTAGCAACTGAACTTGAGACACTATTGCTACTCCTTAGTGAACCTGACTCAAGTGTTTTGGACACCAGAGATTGCTTTTTGTTTCTTTTTCTCTGCTTCTGCTTTTCTCTATTGGCTGTAGAGGTAAGCCTGAGGTAATTTAGCTCCTAATGAAACACTTAACTCTGGTGCTGAAAAGCTAGGAGGGATTTCTGGACCATTTCACAGCAATAGGCTGCATCAACAAAAAGCATTTGATGCTGTTGGCCTACATCCCAAAGTCCTTGGTGCAATAGTCTCATGTGCTGCCTTGTGAGAAAGCTGCTGTGGACCACGGGGTGCTTCACACCTCTTTGGCAGCTGTCTAAGAAATTCCCTACAGATGTCTCTCTCTCTTGCCCCATAATTCAGGTCATATCACAGAGAAAACCTAGAATCATAGAATTGTTAAGGTTGGAAAAGACCTCTAGGATCAACAAGTCCACCCATCAGCCCAATACCACCATGCCTACTAAACCATGTCCTGAAGTGCCACAGCCACATTTTTTTTGACCCACTCCAGGGATGGAGACTCCACCACTGCCCTTGGCAGCCTCTGCCAGGGCTTCATCACTTTGTCATTAAAGAAATTTTTCCTAATATCCAATCAAAACCTCCTGTGGGGCAAGTTGAGGCTGTTCCTTCTTGTTCTGTTACTTGGTTGAAGAGACCAGAATCCACCTCACTACACCCTCTTTTTAGGTAGTTGTAGAGAGCAATAAGGTTGCCTCTCAGATTCCTCTTCTCCACATGAAGCATCCCCAGGTCCCTCAGCTGCTGCCCAGAACCCCTGGGTTCCAGACCCTTCCCAAGCTCCATTCCCATTCTCTGGACATGTCCTAGCAGCTTGATTTCTTTCTTGTACTGAGGGGTTCAAACCTGAACCCAGGATTCAAGGTGCGGGTTCACCCGTGCTGAGCACAGAGGGCTCCTGATGGCCACACCATGGCTGATGCAAGTCAGGATGTTGTTGGTTGTCGTGGCCACCTGGGCCCACTGCTGGTTCACATTCACTTGCCACAGCAAACCACCAGCACCAAGGAATGTAGTCGTCTGTGCTGGTTGCTGCTGCCTGCTGGTATTTCTGGTGGCTGCAGCACAGAGACAGACAGACTTGTCTGCTTGGTCAGCAGAGTGAAATGAAGCTTCAAAACCCACAACTGATGCAAGTGCAGCCTGCCCTGGAAAGCTGCAATTTCCAGCTCTGCTCTGCCAGCTTGTAACTGCCCAAAGGACCCAAGGGGACTGCTCCGGAAACTGGGAAAACACAAACATTTGCTGCTGTGCTGGGACCTCATCTGTCAGGTTTCAGCCTAAAGCAGATATTTTTTAACAGCTGGGTTATACAGCCCAGAAATGGCGAGCTTTGATGGAAATGCTGCCAGCCTTTTATCTGCAGCAATTCCAGCATTCTTAACAGCCCAGTGGAGAGCAAAAGCTTCCGTTATCGGAACTGGCGATTAATTGAAGCACATTCCCCTATCCGGTTATAAAGATGTCACTTCTCTGCACCAGTGACATTGCTCTGGCCTCTGAGGTCCTGCGAGCTCTGCTCAATGGGACCTGGCTGCACTGCCCACTCGCAGTGCTGAGTAGCAGGTGTTTGTGCGCTCATGTGGGGTTTGGGAAGGGGATTATCATGCTGTGGTGGGTGGGAAGGGATGAGGAAAGTAGGCAATAAGCGAGTAACTGCACTGTGGGATAGAGGAGGAGCAAAGCGCAACTGGCAAACCTCTAGTCAGTGGAGAGTATGATCATAGGCAGGTTTTGTATTGGTGTTCATAGAATCATAGAACAACCAGGTTGGAAGAGACCCACTGGGTCATCGAGTCCAAACCATTCCTGTCAAACACTAAACCTTGTCCCTCAGCACCTTGTCCACCTGTGCCTTGAACACCTCCAGGGAAGGTGAATCAACCCCCTCCCTGGGCAGCCTCTGCCAGTGCCCAATGACCCTTGTTGAGGTGATCCTTGCAGTCATTAAGTGTTGCTGCCTGAGCACACAAAAGCTGTGCTGTATTCTTCGAACACCTTAATTCTAGGTTAATGTCTGTCTAGGTGTGTCTAGTTACTTAGAATTCATAGGAAACAAGGTTCTCCAGTTCTTTTTATTCAAGGATAGATAGTGTTTTTTTGACAAAACAAAGCTACCAAGCACTGCTGCTCTCTTACAGACGCTTTCAGTCACGTCCTACAGAGGGTAGATTCAGTCAAGCATTCTCCTCTTGTTGCCCATCTGCCAGCCTGCTGCTGTGTGCTTCCTGCACACTGCAGCTTGATCCCTAGTTCCCCAGCTTTGCCAGTGAGGAGCTGCTGTGACAGCTCAATTTTACTCAAGCAGGCTAGAACAAGGTTTAAAAAAATCTACCAAAACTACTTTCAGCCTAGAGAAGAGACTTTAGTGCAATTTCCAGTATTGAAAGGGGCTACAGGAAAACTGGGATCTTGATTAGGGACTGCAGGGATAGGATGAGGGGGAACAGTTTTAAGCTGAAGGAGAGGGGATTAAGATGAGATCATAGGAAGAAATATTTTCCTGTGAGGGTGTGGAGGCCCCGGTTGCCATGAGCAGTGGTGGCTGCCCCATCCCTGGAGGGGTTCAAGGCCAGGTGGGATGGGGCTTGGAGCACCCATGGCAGGGGGCGGGACTGGATAGGCTTTAAGTTTCCTTCCAACCCAAAACATTCTATGACTTGTTTGAACTGTTGAATTGCTATAGGCTCAGCTTGAGGGAATAGATAAGGTGAGTAACTCCTAAACCAATTTTGGTGATGCTAACTTGCACACTGTGGTTGTAGCAGCTGAGTGGAGCCAGAAGAGACTCTCAAATTAAGTTTCTGGGAAGTCTCCTCTGGGGCTGTCATCTTCAGCAGGGCTTGGGCACAGGCAGAGCACTGGTGTGGTGTAGTTGTTGCTGAAACATATTGTGTTGTGGTTGCACCATGTTGGGCAGGAACAGTTCGCTGAGGCTGCTGTGCTGTAAACAGCGCTCACCTGGGACTGCTCTGAACCTCATCAGCTGCAGGACTTGAGCTTTACCCACACGAGAGAGAAACGAGGGGCTTTATCAGTCAGATTCGTGAAATACTGTACTCCAAGCGCTAATCATAGGAGTTGATATGGCTAAATTGTCCTAAAAAACAGACGGAGGGGAGTTACAGTTTCTGTTTTCAGTATGGAAGTAATAAATTCCAACTTTCTCGTGTCCACAACCCAGCTTGCAACAGGTTTAAAGCACGGTACAGATGGCTACGCAATTATTGCCAACATCTACTCGTTATATTAGATAAGGCCCTGGGTTTATTTAGCAGAAGCAGATGGAGGGAATACACAATATTTTAGATGTCTTGGCAAACTGTGTTTTCTTTAGAACAACACTGTATGTTTGCTGTGATAGTTCTGGCCAAGAAAAAAAGTATTCTAAGAAAGAGGGAGAATGGTATCTTTAGAGAGTGACAATGAGGTGTGTGTTAAAGGCGAGATTATAATGCAAATCTTATGCTATCTGATGCCTTATGTTAATTCCTGTGACAAGAGCCGAGTTTCAGCTTTTATTTGTAAGTGTGTATTTTTGGTAGCTTGTAGACTGAAGCTTGAAAACATGACCCCAGCTACATACAAAAGGAATCGCAGGATGAGCACAAAACCCTAATATTATATATTTTAAAACGATCTCATGAATTCAATCCAGCCTTGTCGGTTTTGGGGCTGACTGCTTGTGTGACCGCTGGCAACACTGCATCTCTGAGCATGGGGTGCCTTCTGCAGGGTGGAAATGCTTGGTTTGGGGTCCTTTGAGGGCAGCAGATTTGGGGAGGCGTATGAAGAACATACACATCTCTGCTTGCTCAGAGCATTCATACAGAATCACTAAGTTGGAAAGGACCCGCTGGATCATTGAGTCCAACTGTTCCTACCGATCACTAAACCATGTCCCTCAGCATCTGATTCCCCCATCTCTTAAACACCTCCATGGAAGGTGACGTAACCAGCTCCCTGGGCAGCCTGTTCCAGTGCCCAATGACCCTTTATGTGAAATTTTTTTTTCCTGATGTCAAGCCTGAACTTCCCCTGGTGGAGCTTGAGGGCATTCCCTCTTGTCCTGTCCAATACGCGTAACCTCCTTCAGAGAACAGTGAACTCCGTCATGAAGGGTCTCATGACTACTTGTCACAGGGGTGGAAACCAGCTCCCTGGCCATCTTTCAAAGAGAGGGAACCCATCTCTGTGTCTGCTTGTAGAGGTACCTGATAGCTTTCAGGTCAGCATCCTTCTCCACACAATGATCTTTCAGAGACATTTCCTGTGATGACATTTGCCAGAGATAGATGGAAAGCAATTTTGTTGTCTTGTTGAACTCAGCTCCAGCATAATCCAGTTTGATTCAAGCTATTGCCTGGGAATACAGAGTGGAAGGTGTAGGTGAGGGAGTTAGCAGTGTCCCATGGTCATAACATAGTAGTGTAATGTGGTGGTTGCTTGGAGTCCATGGGTTTACGTCACCTGAATGGTCTTCCTCCACAGCTGCAAGCAGTGATGTGACCTGAGCGTCACTTCTTGGATACAGTGGATATGCCTTCCCATGTTCTTGTCCTGGGAAGATGAGCACAGTCAGAGCACAAGCAAGAGGAGAGGTACAAATATATGGTGATGGCAGCAGGGACATTTTGTTTGTCTGTATTTTGATATATTGTAGGGAAAAAGTAGCATGAACACTTGAAATTCTGGTAAAGCTCTCTAGATAGGATGGCTTGGTTCAGCTCATGACCGGTTTTAGGTCTCTAGTTGGTCAAGTGTGCCAGTACATCCAGGTGTGGCACACCTATGTGTACTGACCCCTGGGGCTTAGCTGGCTCAGTACTGGAATAGGCACCAAAAGTGTGCAAACGCGGCAACATGAATTAACTCATCATTCTTTGCCTTCTTGGCTGTTGTTTTGTTGCATGATCTGTTTATTTTTGCTTGTTACCTGCCCCTCTCTAGATTGTTACAGCACTCAGTGATGCAGTGGCAAGGTGGTGCATGGTTATTTGCTTGTACACCCTGGTGAAGGGGCTGGAGAACAAGTCTTACGAGGAGCGACTGAGAGAGCTGGGGGTGTTTAGCCTGGAGAAGAGGAGACTGAGGGGAGATCTCATTGCTCTCTACAACTACCTGAAAGGAGGTTGTGGAGAGGAGGGAGCTGGGCTCTTCTCCCAAGGGACAGGGGACAGGACAAGAGGGAATGGCCTCAAGCTCCGCCAGGGGAGGTTCAGGCTGGACATTCGGAAAAAAATCTTCACAGAAAGGGTCACTGGGCAGTGTCAGAGGCTGCCCAGGGAGGTGGTTGATTCACCTTCCCTGGAGGTGTTTAAGGTGTAGGTGGAATGAGGTGCTGAGGGACATGGTTTAGAGATTGGTGGGAATGGTTGGGCTCGATGATCTGGTGGGTCTCTTCCAACCTGGTGATTCTATGATTTCAGAATGCAGCCACCAGTAGGAACTCGCCATGGCAAATCAGAGAAGAGCAAGGTGGCTCTTTCTGCAATGCATGTTAAAGAATGGTCAACTTCTTGTGCAATTTCCTGGAACACTGTGATCAGAAGTGGATCAGGGAGGTGATCATTCCTGGAGATGAGGATGAGAAGTGGATGGATTTAGACAAAGGCCATCAATCCATGCTCTCCCTCTAGAAGCTAATGCATGATTCAGTTGGTGGCTCGGTGGAAAAGTGAGTGCAGAAAGGCCCTGGAGCCAGTAATCCAACAACAGGCCTGCTTTCCACCCAGACTGATGTGCTACCCAGCACTGATAAATGATTTTCCTTCTCATTTGTATCAGCCCCTCATCGGCTGCTGCTTCCCCACCCTCTCCTGCCAGCTCCAGCAACACCAGATCAGCACCCCGGGAGGGAGGGCTGAGCTCTATTCTAAACCACTTTGTTTTGTTTTGCTTTTTAAACACTAGTGTAATTTGATAATGATGACATTTTCTCTTCAACTCCTGAACAACTACTTTTGGGGACCGGCCAAAATTGCAGAGAGCAAAGTGGTTCTGGTTCCAAACAACACAGATTCCGTCAGCGCTCCCAGGGCATCTGGCAAGGAGGCTCTCATTCGGTCAGTACTGTAAAGATGAAGGGTTGACTTGTGCTTTAAATGACTCAGATCTTGTACCACCTGCAGCACCAGTACTGCCCTGCTAGCCCACCTGGCAGAAAAATTACATTCCCTCATCTACCTACCAGCTGTCCTGTGCCCTTTGCCCAGTGTTGAACTGCCAGCTAGTAGAGAGCAGAGTCACGATCAGCTTGGCTTTCTGGCAGAGCAAGGAGATGTAGTGTCTGGTTTGGGTGACATTTTTCATGCACACAGGACGTGGGGGTTTGGATCTTTCAGCAAAATGGCAGCTTTAAATCAAGTAAGAAAATATTTGCAGCCTCGACGTGAATTGCATTCACTATAACGGAAAACACATTAAAAGTCAAAATATTTCATTTTAGAACTTGACAAATGAAACAACCCCAAATGATGCTTGTTTGCTCTCTCATTTTTTCTCCCTCATAAAGTAAAAACACTCAAAATTTTGCTGACCCTGAAATTCTCCTCTCCACTTTAAGAAGCTTGTTTACTACTGAGCTATAAACCCTCCCTAGCTTGCCTGTACGCAAGGGTTGTGGTGTGTGACACCAGACGTCTCCAGGATAGTGCTCCGGGCTCCTGCTCTCTGCATTCTCTGATACTAAGAACAAAATTCCGGGATGCTTATTTCCAAGGTCAGAAAGCAGCCATCTCTCCTTTGTAATGTTAATGTAGCAAGACTCAAGGTATGACCCACTTTCCAACCACAATGAAGTGCAGGATGGTTTTAACTCCTGTGTGCTCTGCCTTCCCAGTGTGCGCTCACTAAAACTCTTTGGACACATGTATTTTTCTGGCAGCTTCTTGTCAACGAGCCACCTTTTCTATTCTGTGATGTGGTATGTTCATGTCTTTCTGGCTTAGAAGAAACAAGAGCTTATTTGAGTAATTGCCTTATAACCAAAATATCTTCCTTCATCCTAGGCAGAAGCTCAGCTCTCTGCACTCAGCAAAACCTCATTTGTTTTGTTGGAGTGTTGCGTGCTGCTGGGCTGCTGTGTGTCTTGCTTTAGTGAAGGACCATGTCTCTATGGATGCTCTTCTCCCTGGCGCCTGGCTCAGGAATTAGAGGCAGGAAAGTAGGTTGCAGGTGGTTCTGGGAGGCGATTCTGCTCTCATTTTGCTGCATCTCCTCCCAGGGCTCTGGAGCATTTCTGCCATGCAAAGAGGAGGAGAGTGTTTGCGTTCTTGACCAGGTGACTCTTTGTATAGTGAAGGCTGGTGGTGAATATAGCACTGGCTACAAAAGGGTCAGAAACGCACTCCTTTGGTGTGAGAACAAGGAACAAATTTGCTGCTTGTGCTTCTGAGGCAGAGAAACACTTTAATGTTGAATATCATTATTTCATAGAATCATAGAATCGCCAGGTTGGAAGAGACCCACTGGACCATCAAGTCCAACCATTCCCACCAGTCTCTAAACCATGTCCCTCAGTACCTCGTCCACCTGCACNTATTTTTTAAAAATCTCTGTTACCTTCACGTTACAGCTAAAGAGAGGCTTATCCTTCACCACAGTGAGCTTTTTTTGATGGTTGCTGTCAGTTTTGGAACAAACAGGTTTGTCTGGGCAAGGGGATCAGCCTGAGTTGCTGTGAACAAGCTGGTGTTAAGGGAACGGTTGAGACATTGTGTGGTGCGTGTGCTTTGCAGGGAAGATGCAGGCTTGGATGCAATATGCAGGTATCTGCTTGAATGCTTAGGCTTGGTGTTGGTCATCCAAAGGAGAGGCAGAGAGCTGGTAAGCTGTGCCCTTTTGTGTGAGAGGGACTACAGGCAGCTGGTGGGGAAGTCACCAACGTGGAGTGGTGGAGCCAAAAGATCAACCCGGTAAGGCCATAAATTAAGCGTTGCAATTAGAACGCCAGACTGACTTATCAGCTCAGACCTGGTGTCGACTCTGCCTTTGGTTGTCAAGATAAAGCTCACACACCATGAAATCAAACTGAATGAAAGGCGGCATCTTTCCAACGGCTCCAGTCACTGCTTGCATGCAGACTTGTGCTGTGGCTGGGAGAATAAGGCATATTGCTGCAGTCCAAACACAAGCCAGGCTTGCTGTGCTAAACAAAACGGTTGCCCACATCTGAGGGGCTGGCTCACAGGCACCCCTTGGCTAGTTGCCTTTGCTGACCTGCCCTCAAATGCCAAGCAAGGAAGTGAAGCAGACTGCCACCAGCGCAACGCTAATCGATGCCTTCAGTGTGTGCTCTGGAATTAAGAAGGTGAAAAACACTCATTTTGATTCGCGCTGCAGCTGAGGTGCCTCTCGGCAGACAGACACCCGCTACTAGCACTCATTACATTCTTTTGCAGCTTCTAGCGTGTGCAACTGGAGTGGTTTTTCCCTGTCTGTCTTGCCCACTGGTTTGATCTGCTGCCAAGGCTTCATTATCTGTTGATGGTTTGTACCTACGGGGGAGACAGGGTTAAGTGCCAGAAAACATGGTAACTCCTTTTCCACAGTCCTGTCTGTTTGCTGTGGATGCTCTGGTAATCGTGGAGGCCAGTGCCATGAGGACCTGATATTTCTTCATGCAGGACCTCCAGTAGTACTCTATTTCTTGTTCTTCCTCCCTAATCTATCACCACCTGCTCCTCTCCTTCTGTAGGTCCTCCACCTGCTATCTGGGTGACTCTACTGGAGTTCACCTTGTTCAGGTGCATCTTGTGCCCTCCTCCACCCAGCCCTGGCAGAGCTTCACTTGGGCAGCAGCTTCCCTGATAGGAAGCTCTGTCTTGGTGGCCACCTCTGCTTGTCCCAAGCTTTTCTGGCTAGATGGATGGTCTCTGGCTGTTGTGGAGGACAGACACTGGAGAAATTGGTGTTTCCAAATAGAGACTGTTTATTCAAAGACTGGGATGTACATGGTGAGGCTGCTGGCTGTCACGCACTGTTTGGTGGGCTGCTGGTACTCCTGCTCCTGGAAAGTCTTGCTGGCTCCAGACAGAAGCATGCTGAGTACTGATTTGGGGTTAAAATGCTTCATTCATTCAGGAAAGCAGCAGGCAGAGCAGCCTCTCACAGCAAAAGGTTTTTGGGGAAAAAGAAAGACATGGAGAATATATATTTTGTAAATTCTTAAAGCTCTGGCATATGCTTTTGGAGGGAAAATTCCAGTTAAAAAAAATCAGTTCCTTATGATTAATTTTATGGGCCTTATTTTTGAGGGTAAGGTATCTTTTCCATGGAAAATCTCATTTAAGAATTATTTCTTTCCACTTAATTTCTACTGTAAAATTCCCAAGTGTTTCCACAATGGCATGAGTCCAGAAGGCCTGTGCAGGTTCTCCCCTTGGGTTGCTATCTGCACTGGGACAGTGATCCTGGTGATGGTGATAACAATCCCCTGGGATCAGGGACCTTCTTCACCAGCTCTGGGCAGCAGAGGAGGAATTGGGAAGGAGCAAGTGGCCAAGGGTCACAGCTAGCAGGGAGCACAGGTAGAGGTGACAGTCAGCCCACAGATCACCATAAATGGGAGAAACATCTTTAAACTGCTCAGCTAGTATTTGTGAAGATACTTATTTTATTTATTTATTTCCCTCCCACACTGGTTTCCATTTCCCAGGGGCTGCTGGGGCTTGTTAAATGCCAGCAGCTTGTGTCCAAAGTTGGGCTCTGGGAATGGGAAAACTTCCTGGGATTTTTTTGTGCTCCTGCTTCTGTCAGAAATGTTGAGATCGATGCTGTCTGTGTTAGGTAAAGTTGAACCTGTGGGCAAGAAGTGAAGATTACTGTTTCTTTTCATAAAACAGCTACTGTACTGCTGGCTAGTTTTATCTTTCTTTGAGGAAAGCTGGTGAATATTTAGCCTCTCTTCTAATCCCTCTGAAGAGATTAAATTTGGTTCTTAGGAGTGGGTGCTTGGGATAAAGCCTATGAAGAAACAGCTGTTTCCCCTTACTTTCTAAGACTAGAGTTTTATAGGAAATGGAAAGGTTACATTAAAATTACCCACAATTTATGCGAATCCTCCTTTAGCAGAACCTGCCTCGCACCAGTGCTGTCCAGTAGCAGGATCCCCTTGGAGGTATTAATCATTCTCAGTTATTAATCTTGCTGCGTTTTGCCGTGGCTGAATGTTATCTGCTTGCAAGCAGAAACGCTGAAGCTGCTGGACTTGCACTCAGCTCCCATTCTCTCCTGCACATCTCATGCCACCTCTGTTGTGATTTATAGATGGTGATGTCAGGAGACCAGGGGGAAAATGCACTCCATCACCTGTGTGTTGAACATGGTCTCATGTTCTTTCTTCTTGCTCTTTGTTGAGGCTGGACCTGAGGTGTGGTTGCTCCTCTAAAAATAAATAGGTATAGAAACCCTGTATTGTTGATTATCTCTTTGTGGCTTTCGCTCTGGACATCTCCTGTGTTTCTATTCCTCTTCCTGCCTTGGGGCTGATGCAAAGCACCTGTCACCTGCCCCCCTAGAGGTCAACTGGAAAAGCTGAAATAAAGCCGCTAAAAGGCCTTTAAGGTAGGAAAAGGACAAGGGTTGGGGATGATCCTGAGGACCAAGGTTAGTTTTTTCATGCTCTGATCCTTGGAATTTAGAGACGTGGAGCTAAGCTTGAAGGAGTTTCAAGACATTTTCTTTGGCCAGAGCTTTGCTAAGGAGATTCGTTATCGAGTAGCTCTGAAAAGCGCAGCATTGTTATGAGAATGTGTCTTGCTGAATTGGTACAAAGAAATCCTGAGCTCTGAGGTGCTTTAAGAAATGGATTGCTAATTATTTATGTTAGTATGACATTCAGGAAAGGAACTTTACCTTCATTTTTTGCTTTTGTTTCTACCCAAAGTAATACGTTATTTTTATAATTTATTCCAGGCTTTGTTAGAACAAAGATTATCAAGTGTTCATCACAGATTTGGTCTCTGTCTCTGGGAACAGATGCCAGTTAGGGCTTGTTAGTGGAGATGGTGATACAAAAAGTAGCATTTACCCAAGATATCCTGAGGGTGAGGAAAGAGTGCAGCAGTCCAGAGCACTGCTGGGCTGACAGGATCTGTGCCCAGATCCTCCACAGCAGCGCATGAGTAAAAAAGATCTGATGGATGGTCACGAAAATGATCTGAGGGGCGGAGCACCACCCATACAAGGACAAGCTGAGAGAGTTGGTGTTGTGCAGCCTGGAGAAGAGAAGGCTTGGGGGGAAAGCCTGGAGCAGCTTCTAGTACTGAAAGGGGCTCCAGGAAAGCTGGGGAACGGCTAGTTGAGGCTGGGCCCCACTCACTCTCAGATTCTCTTTGAGTTTAGAAACAAAACATTGAGTATATCAACTACATCTTCTCTCAACTTGTACCAGGAATCGGGGTTCTGCCTGATGACAGCACAAATCCATCTTGGGTCACTGGAGACTAATTGTGCTGCTAGTAGCAACATCCAAGGTGGATGTAGAAGATTATCTTCTGACTGTGAAGTGTGTGCTGTAAGCGTTTTATAGGTGCTGCAGAGGTTTATAAGTGAGCAATTAAGTTGTGGGGATGGAAGGAAGGGAGAAGAGGAATGAAATCATTGGGATGGGTGCAGAAGATTAAATGAGAAGTCTCTGCAGGTGACGGTTCTTGGTTTAAACTGTCTCCTGTTGCTTATGCTCAGCCTGCACTGGTCGAGGTGATGTAATGTGAATTTTCTGGTCAAGAGAATATAGGAGCAGGTGTTCTGTAGAACAGATACTCTCCTCCTCAGGTCCTGGCTTGCTGCTGCCTCTCTTGCCATCCAACATCTCAGCATGCTTTCTTGCTGATCTCCAGCACCTCCTGCTGATGGAGTCTGGCCCTTTCCGCACAGCGATGCTGATCCTGCTCTTCCCTGGCCCATTGGCAGCAGTGCTAAGTCTGTCAGTAAGTCAAGGACAAGGTTCTTAGCTGGGTGTATCTGTTCTGGGCGCACTCTCTACACAGCCACATCTTCTGTTGCTGAGTTTGCCAGACATCCTGCGTAATACATTTTATGTAGTAGAGTTATATGTCTCATTTGAAATACTCTGTTTTTTCTTGTATTTTTTTTTTATGGTAACTGGCCATGTTGCTGCATGTTGAGCAGCCTGTAATCATGAACTGAGCAAAAGGGCTCCTTGGTGGGTGCAGATTAATCACAGGTGCGCGCTGTGGGTGCTCTGGACCTCTTGGAGCATCTCTGTGTGCTGGTATGGGATGCTCGCTGTGCCTGGGTGCTTAATTACCAGGCTGGTTGAGCCTTTGAGCAACTGGATCCTGTGGAAATATCCCTGCCCATGGCGAGGGGTTGGAAGCGGACGGGCTTTAAGGTTCGTGATTCTATGATTGCAGACACTGTGACATTGTCTCCTCCTTTGCTTTGCCCTAAACGGTGAAGCAATTTCATTTTCTGTGCTGAGCGCTTAAATGTTTCAGAATCATTTATTTCTTATCAGAGTTACTGGAGCGCCTCAGAGGAAATACTTGCACGCTGCTCTCTCAATATTCTTCTCAAACAAGGTGCTCCGAACAAAACTGAGGTTTGCGTGTATAGAGTAAACTGTGTAACTAGAAACTGCTTCAGATATTAGGAAACAGAATACATCGGTGCTTGAGGGATTTCTGAATTCATTACAGGGAAAAGCTCTGGCGGGTAATTTCTAGCATAACTGGGGGGCTTTGTTCCTTGCTTGCTCTCTCCTGAAAAACGGTGTTGACTTTCCTATAAGCACAGGGTGCTCCTTACTCATGGCCAGAGCCAGGCCTGCTCGCTATGTGCAAATGGCTTCATAAGCAGGCAGGTATCGCGCATTTTCTTATAAGTGTGAGCAAGGCTCAGCAGCTCTGGATGTGCGCGTGCACTGGTGGGTTTCAGTGGACACAATCTGCAACACAGTCACAGGTATAAACTTTAAAGCAGCTTGACTATTTGCCGGGTTTACACAACACTTGTTCATGCTTTGGAAATCACATTTGATCTCAGTTTTTCCCCCTCTCTCCTCTTTTACAATTAGGATTCTAGCAACTGCTGGGACTGATTTCGACCTGCGGACTCTGCGAGCCGTCCGAGTGTTACGACCCCTGAAGCTTGTGTCAGGAATCCCAAGTGAGTGTTCTGATAATGTCATCCTCGCAGCCAGAGGTGTTTTATAGCTTTTGGGATGTTACATGTTTTTGAGTGACGTTTCCTTCCCCTGCTTCTTTGTGGTCTGTGGCTTCTGCCTTTGCCTGGTTCTGATTTTCTGTCATCCCACGTTGTGTACAAAAGCCAGTTTCAGCCCTGTGCTTCCAAATCTGCAGGTGATTTGTCCTAGGACTTTTTTTTTGCCTTTGGGGTTGAATTAATTCTCTGGGGTGTGAAGACCTGAGACCTAAATTTTGCAGATTTTGGGCCCTGCCCCTGGGGCTGGATCTTCTGACAGTTTTTACCAGCTGAGCATCTCGCACTGGTGATTTTACTTCTTTAATAAGGGGCAAAAATGAAGGGAAAGAGCAGATAGTGATTGTTCTTGCCTACTCAATAGGATTTGATACTTTTTACATGCTAATGTGGAGGGGTTGAATGCTCCAGCAATGAGGTGCATCGTGCCTCCCTGATGTCCTGAAACCATCAAAGTCCTCACATCGTTGCTTCCCACCTTTTTGAGTTGTCACTGTTCACCAGCTGCAGTGCCTGCTAGCAGGGGATCACTGGCAGGAATGTATTTTTTTCTGAATGTGGAAAGGTGGAGAGATTTTTTCCCTCTAGCAAGAGTCAGTGACAGGGAACTGTTGCTCTGTGGGATGCTCCACTTCTCTCTGCATTAACTCCTTGGCAGCCAGGCAGCGCCCTCTCCTCCTGAGTTGTGGGTTGGAGCAGCAGCTCTGACCCTTCCCTCCCTACTCTGGAACTGAAAAGTTGATGTTGTAGAAATCCAGCAAGGGGTTATGCTTTGCAATAACAGCACCAAAACTTCCTGAAGTCAGCATTTGTTCATGGGCGGGGCTTGAACCTGAATTCCCATGCAGGAATGGTCCTTGGCTGGGCTTGGGAATGGTGTCATTTACCAACAGGGTCTCGAATAAGATCATAGAATCATGGAATAACCAGGTTGGAAGAGACCCACCAGATCGTCGAGTCCAACCATTCCCATCAAACACAAAACCATGTCCCTCAGCACCTCNAGAGTTATATGTCTCATTTGAAATACTCTGCTTTTTCTTGTATTTTTTTTTTATGGTAACTGGACACGTTGCTGAATGTTGAGCAGCCTGTAATCATGAACTGAGCAAAAGGGCTCCCTGGTGGGTGCAGATAAATGACAGGTGCACGCTGTGGGTGCTCTGGACCTCTTGGAGCATCTCTGTGTGCTGGTATGGGGTGCTCACTGTGCCTGGGTGCTTAATTACCAGGCTGGTTGAGCCTTTGAGCAACTGGATCCTGTGGAAATATCCCTGCCCATGGCGAGGGGTTGGAAGTGGACGGGCTTTAAGGTTCATGATTCTATGATTGCGGACGCTGTGACATTGTCTACTCCTTTGCTTTGCCCTAAACGGTGAAGCAATTTCATTTTCATTTTCTGTGTGGAGCTCTTAAATGTTTCAGAATCATTTATTTCTTATCAGAGTTACTGGAGCGCCTCAGAGGAAATACTTGCACGCTGCTCTCTCAATATTCTTCTCAAACAAGGTGCTCCGAACAAAACTGAGGTTTGCGTGTATAGAGTAAACTGTGTAACTAGAAACTGCTTCAGATATTAGGAAACAGAATACATCGGTGCTTGAGGGATTTCTGAATTCATTACAGGGAAAAGCTCTGGCGGGTAATTTCTAGCATAACTGGGGGGCTTTGTTCCTTGCTTGCTCTCTCCTGAAAAACGGTGTCAACTTTCCTATAAGCACAGGGTGCTCCTTACTCATGGCCAGAGCCAGGCCTGCTCGCTATGTGCAAATGGCTTCATAAGCAGGCAGGTATCGCGCATTTTCTTATAAGTGTGAGCAAGGCTCAGCAGCTCTGGATGTGCACGTGCACTGGCGGCTTTCGGTGGGCACAATCTGCAACACAGTCACAGGTATAAACTTTAAAGCAGCTTGACTATTTGCCGGGTTTACACAACACTTGTTCATGCTTTGGAAATCACATTTGATCTCAGTTTTTCCCCCTCTCTCCTCTTTTACAATTAGGATTCTAGCAACTGCTGGGACTGATTTCGACCTGCGGACTCTGCGAGCCGTCCGAGTGTTACGACCCCTGAAGCTTGTGTCAGGAATCCCAAGTGAGTGTTCTGATAATGTCATCCTCGCAGCCAGAGGTGTTTTATAGCTTTTGGGATGTTACATGTTTTTCTGAGTGACATTTTCTTCCCCTGCTTCTTTGTGGTCGGTGACTGCTGCCTTTGCCTGGTTCTGATTTTCTGTCATCCCACGTTGTGTACAAAAGCCAGTTTCAGCCCTGTGCTTCCAAATCTGCAGGTGATTTGTCCTAGGACTTTTTTTTTGCCTTTGGGGTTGAATTAATTCTCTGGGGTGTGAAGGCCTGAGACCTAAATTTTGCAGATTTTGGGCCCTGCCCCTGAGGCTGGATCTTCTGACAGTTTTTACCAGCTGAGCATCTCGCACTGGTGATTTTACTTCTTTAATAAGGGGCAAAAATGAAGGGAAAGAGCAGATAGTGATTGTTCTTGCCTACTCAATAGGATTTGATACTTTTTACATGCTAATGTGGAGGGGTTGAATGCTCCAGCAATGAGGTGCATCGTGCCTCCCTGATGTCCTGAAACCATCAAAGTCCTCACATCGTTGCTTCCCACCTTTTTGAGTTGTCACTGTTCACCGGCTGCTCTGCCTGCTAGCAGGGGATCACTGGCAGAAATGTATTTTTTGATGAATGTGGAAAGGTGGAGAGATTTTTTCCCTCTAGCAAGAGTCAGTGACAGGGAACTGTTGCTCTGTGGGATGCTCCACTTCTCTCTGCATTAACTCCTTGGCAGCCAGGCAGCGCCCTCTCCTCCTGAGTTGTGGGTTGGAGCAGCAGCTCTGACCCTTCCCTCCCTACTCTGGAACTGAAAAGTTGATGTTGTAGAAATCCAGCAAGGGGTTATGCTTTGCAATAACAGCACCAAAACTTCCTGAAGTCAGCATTTGTTCATGGGCGGGGCTTGAACCTGAATTCCCATGCAGGAATGGTCCTTGGCTGGGCTTGGGAATGGTGTCATTTACCAACAGGGTCTCGAATAAGATCATAGAATCATGGAATAACCAGGTTGGAAGAGACCCACCAGATCGTCGAGTCCAACNAGCTATTTTTTTCATGGATATCTTGCCTGCACAAGGCAGTATGGTGTTGTGGTCGTGACAATCAAAGGATGCCAGAGATGTGAGATGTCCCTGTCTTGGTGTGGGTTGCATATTTGACCTGGGGGACGTGCTCTCCCACTTGGTGGTGTGTCCTGGATCATCACAATATTGTCCCACAGAGCTTTATTTGCTGTCATGTTATTACTGATGCTGTCAAAGCTTTGTGCTGTGGGTTTTTTTTCCTGTAGTAAACATGCAACCTTGAAGTGTATTCCTATAGAACCTTGGTATCTGCTTTCTCCTACACTCTCAGTATTTTTCCCATCCTTTCATGCTTTTATTTTTCTGCATGCACCCCTATCGACCTTAGCGCTGCTGAACAAGGTGGTAAGACAATGCTGATACTTCATTCTCCAAATCTTAGGACAGGCCACCAAGGTGGCTTTCATTTGCTTCTTATCACTGAGTTTTTCTGGTTATGCAGGTTTTCTTTGTTATGCAGGTCTGCTTGACGTTATCTGCACCTCCATCTCTCCAGCCTCTCTCATCTTATCTCTCCCCTGGCTTTAATTGAAAATGAGTTCTAGTGTCAGTGGAAAAAACTGTGGATGAATAGCCTTGGAGACTGGGTTTTGTTTCTCCAGAAGCAGGTGTGACAGGCTTTCCTTTGCCTTGTGGAGGAGGATGTGTTCCCTACCCTCCCCAGGACAGGGGACACCACAGCATCCAGCTCTGCTGCTCTGTTCACGCTGCAGCAGGATCTGCCTGAAGGACCTGGTCCGGTTCTGGGATGAGTTTTGGGACTACTTCTGTCTCAAAAGAGCTTTGAATAAAAAAATAACTCTCCTGGCTATGTCTCTCACACCCCGAGTGATTTGTGTCTGTAACGCCTCTATCAGCACCGTGGGAAAAGCAGTATTGCTTCCTATTGCCAACCCTATACTCTCCCTTAGACACCACCTCTCTCCTACCTCACCGCACTCCCCCCAAGCCCTTGTTTTCCTTTCCTTACTGTTTACATGTATTTCTTTGACCCCACAGGCTTGCAGGTTGTCCTCAAGTCCATCATGAAGGCGATGGTGCCCTTGCTTCAGATTGGGCTGCTCCTTTTCTTCGCCATTGTGATGTTTGCCATCATCGGGCTGGAATTTTACATGGGGAAGTTCCATAAAACCTGCTTCTCGAACGAGACAGGTGAGCTTCAAACTTTGCTCCCCTCCCAGTGTGTCAACACAATGTTTCTAGTCCTTTCCATAACGATGCTTCTAGTCATCTTCATCTCACTGGGATGCTTTCTGTCCTGCTCTTAAGTTGCTTTTCCTTTTCCTTGTCTACATTGATTGCATTCTCTCCCTCTTTATTTCCTTACATTAAGACTTAACAGGCTTTTGTGCTCACCCTACGTGAACTGGGACAGATCCTCCTCTCACTTTTATACCACCACAACACCCCTGATGCTCATGTGTCACTCTTAATCTACACAAGAGTGAGACGAAGGTGCTTAGGGCCGCCTCTCAAGGGAGTGTTTTTCATAGTATAATAGCAGAACCCTGTTCCTGTTGCTCCAGCTTGAAGGGATGGGATTTTTGCTAATGTTTTCTTGATTCCTTGGTCTCCACTTACATTTCCACTGCTCTTAGCTCTATGAACAGCTGCTTAACACTGGATTTCATTGCAAAGTTTCTGGAGCAAGTTGTAGGGGTATGAGAAGGTCAGCGTGAAAAATAGGAAGGTTGGAAAGACTGGGAGCAACCAAAAAATGAAAAAGGACAATAGGTGGAAGGCAAGTCCTTTGATGCTGAAAGGATAAAAGTGTCATTCAAACAGAGCAAGGCAAGGGAAATCAGGCAGTGTAGAGTACCTGCTCGTGAATGAGTGATAAACCCCAGGAGACAGAGGTGGGGAGGATTAATGACCAGAGGCCCTTGGCTGGTGGGACTGGTAGTCATGTCAAAGGCAACTGCTTGTCCATAGCTCAGAACTCATCCCTACTTAATAAAAGAAAAAAAAAGTCACTTTTTATCATGTGACCTTTGTAGCAGTGCTGATACACGTTGTTTATCTGGGCTATTCACAGAGGAAAATACTGTTCTTGTCTCCAGAAGATTGCAATTCAAGGTACAATTGACTGTCTCTAAAACACAGTGGTGTATTTTCCGTGATTATCGCTAATAGGTCTTAATATTGATTTATTTACATGCATTCAAATAGTAATAACAACATCCCTGCCAAATCTCTGGGCGTCCTTCAGAGCGCTTTCTAACAACAACATGGAAACAGTTTAATATATTCAGTTTACACAGAGCTTTTCAAAAGCAGGGGGGAAATTGTTTCCTTGCCTGTGTTCCTACATCACATTAGAAGGATGCAACATGACTTGTAAAAGACTATCAGGTGTTTAGAGATGGTTTATGAGTGAAGCAGGACGATTCCTGCAATAAATGAATTTTTTTTGGCTGGATTTGTAGAGAGGAAAATCTTTTTGTGGGGTGGGGGGGATGCATGCGTTTGTACCAAGCAGACCAGGTCTCATCCCACTGTCTCTGGGGTGCTGCAGCGATTATAGAGGAGGAACGACAACAGTGACAACACCCGTGTGTGGGGAGCAGAAGCGTTCTTGGTGAGATGGCAGGGAGAAAGCAATTATGAACAGGTTTTCATTTTCTAGGTCTGTTTCATTTTCAGGTCTGTTAAATTTAACCCAAGGTGGGTGATTTTTTGCATCCTTCGTTTGTAGGCTGAGCTCTGAGGCTCTCAAAAATGGGCTGGCTTTAGCCAGTGGGGTAACAAGAAGAGGTGGTGGGTTTTTTTTTTTACCCTCTCCTCAGAAACCAGTTAACCGAAAGGGCAAAGTAAGCCCCGAACAAGTTTGCGTTCTCTGCAGACAGTTCTCCGGCATCAGCGATGACTGAGAGACCTCTGTGCCAAGCTGGGGACTGAGAAGAGACTCGTGTCACGTGTCATGTCGTGTGTGAGTGACTCTTCCTTGCTAGGTGGCTCCCAGCTAGGAATTGGGAGAGCAGCCGAAAAACTGTTGTGTGCGTTGCATCTCTCTGCATTGCAGCACCTGGCAGCTCGGTGGGAGGACGCAGTGTGTCCGGGCTCACCTTTCCCGAATCCACTCGCCGGGCAGTGTAGAAAAGTGCCTGTGTTTACAGGCACCAGCCCCTGTTTTTCTTATGGGCTAACAGGTTGGTTGATTGATGAATTACAGGGATCGATTCCACCTACTCGGTGGGAAATGTCGCGATGTTGTTTCTGGAAAGACAGAGCGTGGTGAGATTTCCTGGTACTGGGGTCCCTTGTGAGCAGAGCAGCAGAGCATCCCGCAAAGCCATCAGCCTAGCTCTTTAAAACCTAAGTGCTCATCATCTCCAAAGAGGTGCATTAACAAGCCCAGACCTGATACCGCGGGCTCCAAAGGCTTCGTATGGAAATATGAGCCCCTCATTAAAAAAATGACTCTGTCAGAGGGGAGGAGGCATTGCTCATGCTTCTTTGTGTTCCAAATCCCCAAAGTGAGTGAACTCCTGGGATGTTTCCTGGAACCAGGAGCCACGTGAGAGGTACCAGCTGTTACTTCAGTGTCCTCTGAGTGAAGGTGTCAACAGCAAGTGTTGGCTATAGCCCTGCTAATCCAGTAGCTGTGGGTAGGTCAGCAATAAACTGCCGCAAAGAGAGATGCTGGAGACAAAAATATGGCAAAACGGTGATTCAGGGTCTTTGCCACAGCTCTGAGCTTGTGGAAACAGTTCTCAGTTTTAATGAGAAATAGGTAAAAATTAATGGCAGTTTTACGTGTTCAGTGATGCCTGAGTTTTTTTCCTCTCCCTGCATCCTCCACGAAGACCTGTTCTGCTGACACAGGATTACTTTTTAGCAGCCACCATCTGCAGCTGACCCAGCCCTGAAGCTGCTCTAGAAGAATAGGGCTTCACATTGGTTTCCTATTTTTCCCTGAGACTTTCCTGTTCTCTGCCTTCCCCAGCCAAGGGAGTAGGGACCAGTTCTGGTCTCTTTTTTTCAAATGAAACCCCAACCCTTCACAGCAGATGTGCATTGCACATTCAGAGCATCTCATGACAACAAACAGTGAGAATACTGGATTCTCTTCTAAGGCACAGTCACAAAACAAATGGCCTGAGAGTGCCAGATTCAGAATTTTCTTTTTGCAGGCTGCTCTCACTAAGCCCTTGTGAAAGCCTGTGGTGACCCATATGGAGAGAGATGCTCAGTGTTAAGGTGTTGAGTCAACAGGAAAACACATCACACACACGCACGTATCCTGGAGCCACAGTGACAATCCTGTTTTACCTCCTGCAGGCTTTGCTCTATGGAATGATTATTCCTAATTATTGTGAGTGCTGATCTTGTTTTCCCCCAGTGGATTTGATTTTGTGCAGTTTGCTGCTCCATTACCATAACGTGTCACTTTAAAAAACCCTTTAATATTTGCCGAATTGCATCTCTGTGTAAACAGGAATATTACTTAATATATTTATTTACTTTGAAAACCCAGCACTTTAGTTTCCCAAACTGCTCTCCGATGGTGCTTGAACGTCTCTGGAGGGTTGCAAAGCTTCAGACTTCACAGCTGGTCTTGGAAAATGCTGGCTAACCTTCTGGTCATCCCTTGTGGCCCTTAACCAAGGCAGACTCATCCTGCTTTGTCTTCTCTGGATATGAAAAGATACTTGGCAGAGAATCATAGAATCTTGGAATGGTTTCCGTTGGAAGGGACCTCAAAGCCCACCCAGTTCCAATCCCCTCCCATAGGCATCTCTCATTGGATCAAGTTGCTCAGACTTCATCCAATCTGGCCTTGAACACCTCCAGGGATGGGGCATCCACCACTAGTTTGGGCAACCTGGGCCAGGACCTCCCCACCCTCAGAGGGAAAATATTTCTCCCTAAGATCTCATCTCTTTCAGTTGAAAACTGCTCCCCCTCATCCTATCTCTGCTGATCAAGATCCCCTTTCAGCACTGGAAGCTGCTCTAAGGTCTCCCTGGAACCTTCTCTTCTCCAGGCTGAAGAAGCCCAACTCTCTCGGGTTGTCCTCTTATGGGAAATTCTCCAGCTGTCAGACACTTTGGCAGCTGGACACTTTGCTTTCCCTGCCCTGTGAACCTACACTCCACAGCCTTGCCATTTAGAACAGAAACACAGAGATTATGGAGGGGCTGGAGCTCTTGGTCCACCTTGCAGGCTGCTGTGGTTTTACTGCCTTGTGATGAAGGCAGAGGGTCTGCATGCAGCTGTGGTTTAACATCTGTATCTGCACAACACTGGGGCTATTCACAAGCAGCTTTTGCTTAAGCCACTGGTAAAGAACCTGCCCTTATGCCTTAATGTTATAGTGCCAGCACTTAACTGGGCTGTATGAGGGTGTATTGTTGACTCACAGTGTTTGAAGTATGCACTGTTCCCAGGTCCTTCCTTTTACCTCACTAGGGTTTTTG
>WAAB01023067.1:33212-47122 GCA_013389865.1 Piaya cayana
TTTCCAACCACTCATGCAGTGGTGCAAGGAGGATGCAGCAGCAGCTGCTGACTGGTTTCAGTTGGTAACTTTTTCCCCTGCTGTTCATCTCTGCAGATGCTGAGGTGGGAGATTTTCCTTGTGGAGAGGAGCCTCCTGCCAGGCAGTGTGAGAGTGGGACAACCTGCAGGGAGTACTGGCAAGGGCCAAACTACGGCATCACCAACTTTGACAATATCCTCTTTGCTGTGCTCACCGTCTTCCAGTGCATCACCATGGAAGGATGGACCGACATCCTCTACAACGTGAGTCTGCTGATGGGTCTGTAAGACTCTGGGGTTGCTGTGTTAGTTTGGAAAAAATTGTTCTGGGGAAAATGCATTTGATTTGTGCATTTCCCCCTATTGATTATCACCTCACTCTGTTTCTTTGGAAGATTGTTTCTATTTTATTGAGGGTTGTTCTGCAGGTCCTGTAAGAGCCTTTGAACCACTGTGGTGATTTGAGGCTGCAGACCTGCTTACCTGCAACATGGTGATTCTATGATGTCTTGTGCCAGTGTGGTGTTGACACGTGTAAGGATTGGTGTGCATCCCTCCATGATGCTGTTGTGTTCTGATGTAGGATGAGTGGGTGAGTAGGTGTATGTTCTCATGATTCTCCCAATATCAGTTATCAAATTGCACAATACAGGATGGCAAAAACAGCGACTCAATATTTTGTACCTAGAGATTTCCTCTCTTGAGCATCATGATCACATTTATCACAGAATGGTTTGGGTTGGAAGGGACCTTAAAGATCATTCAGTTCCAGCCTTCCCTCCCTGCCATGGGCAGGGACACCTCCCACTGGATCAGGGGCTCCCAGCCCCATCCATCCTGGCCTTGAACATCTCCAGGGATGGGGCAGCCACCGCTGCTCTGGGCAACCTGGGCCAGTGCATGGGTATATAATCTAAGTCAGTGAACAGCATTAGCTGAATGTTAGTGCTGAGATCCAGTACCAGTTTTGTAACTCTAGTATAATTTTATAAGGTCCTGTCAGTCATCCTTAACACCTGGTTTTGCTGAGGCTGTAGAGAGATGCACCAGGCTGAATGTCCTCACTAGGGCCTTTGTTGTCTGTGCCTCCTGCCAGGCAGGGCCAAGACTATCACAGTCACTCAAGGTCAGTTTTGCTTTTTCCAGTTTTATGAACAGTATGGCAACCTCACCCAGGTAATAACAACTGAATGGATCCACTGGCTTTCAGGCAGTCTAATGCTCTCATTTGTAATTTCTATCTACGCTTTTGAGGTGTCCTATCTTGAGAAACAAGCACATAACTCTTGCTAACAGACTGGGAATAGAGTCCTTCAGCTGTTTCCCGGCATCTGTATTGTATTTCCTTGCTAAGTGTGACAGTTGCTCTTGGGGAGCAGTAAGGGACTTGTGCATCTGTTGCAGACCTGTTCTCCCCAGCTTTGAGGTTTGATCTTCACAGGTTTCTACAGTGGGTGTAAAGTGCTGTGGTTTGCACCTGGAGGATGATCCAGCAGTTTTGCCCTTCCATCGTCTGTGGTAGTGAAGGACTTTATCAAGTACTGGGGCAGGAAGGGGAGAGTGAGTGGTGATGGTTAGCAGTGTGTGGCTACATTGGCCATTTCTTTCTGTTGACTGCAGAAGGAAGGAAAACCTGACAGCCGTGTGAAGATGATCTGAGTTACCCCACGCTGTCCTAGCCAATGTGGAAAAATAACAAAAGTAGGCATTAATAATGCCTCCGGATGATTCCACTGGTCAGTGGCACTACAAAATGTTCAGTCTACTTCATTATAAACCCTAGGCCCATGCTGGGCTCTTTCGCAGACCTTCCTGTGAGGGTTTCTGTAGCAACAGGGAAGTATTATTAATATCAACCTCAGTAAACTGCAAGGTACAATGCTGCTGTGTTTTAAAGGCAATATATGTGATTTATTACCTTCTCCATTCATTGCTCAGTTCCTCCATTTCTTTCCAGTCTCTGCCTACTTAAAGTGATCTCTAGAAGGGCCCATTTCCTCACAGCATGCCCTCCTCTGCCCCTGAAACTTCATCACACAACCATGTTCTCCCATCCTCATTCAGCAATCCCGCTCCTTCCTTTTAGTGCCAACTGTTGTAAGAAAAGCCCATTAGCATCCTGGCTGGAATTGATTGATCAATATGTGGTGTATTAGGTCATCTTCTCTCAAACTGCTTTTTGTATCACATGTAAAAAATCAGTACTTACTATTGGGTTATCGATTCTGGGGGTTGCTTTGAAATCTATTATAGTACCATTCTAGATGCCCATTAATCTAATTGGAAACAGATGCCTGGAGGAGAGGAAGTTGAGGATTTGTTGTATAATGTCAAGCCTTGTCTGAGACCCTGGCTTAGGTTTTAATGCTTGGTGGGTTCATGTTTCAGACAGATACAAGAGTCTCTGGAAGGTCTTCTTGTTGGATGGAGGGTGAGCGTGTCGTGCTATGGGACCACTTGGCAGATAGTGTTCCTGTAACGAGTGCCAGCAGCCACCTCTGCCCCTCTCCCCTGGTCCTGCCCTGCATGTTGCATCACCCCCTCCCTGTGCTGCTCTGCCCACTGAGGAGCTGGCTGTGCTTTTGCAGGTTAGTAGCTGAGAAAAGAGGTGGGTGGAGAAGATCCACTCCGTGCAGCCCTTAACTTTCTCATAGATTCAGTCATCTGCTGGTTTTTGGTCGCTTGGCTTTCATCTTGGTTTCTTCTGTGCCCACTCGAAGTTCATCAAATATCAAAATGAAACAAAAACCAAGAGCCCAAATCATGCTGCAGCAATGACTGAAACCCCAGCATGGTGGGTGTTTGTGGATGCAATTTCCAGACTGTGCAGAGGTAACAGCAACACAACCAGTGAGTCCTTCCAGTCTGTTAATTCTGCCTGAATCAGCTGGGACCCTACTGGAAGAAGGTGAAGGATGTTGCCTCTTACACCCAGAACTTGAACGGTGGGGTGAGTATGTCTTAAGGTCCTACTCCTTGGTTTGCAGAGGATGGGAAGTATGCCAGCATATTTAGGCTCAAACAACACTCAGGTTTCAGAGCTTATTACCTGTTCAGGGAGCTTTGATTCTTCCTTTGCGTTCTCCACTGCTGGAGAGAGTGATTTTGGCCAGGAAAATTTTGCAGTGGTGGAAGTATCTTCCCTGCCAGCCCCAGCCTCATGTCTCCTCAAGGAATCCATCAGTCCCCTGGTGCAGGTCACTGATCGCAGCTGAGCTGTGAACCAACTTTCAGTGTGTTGCTTAACTAAGAGTTGCAAAAGGCTGTGGGACCACAAGAGGCAAGATGTGGCCTGTGTAAACTGTGATGGCGCATTAATAAGAAAAAAAGAGTGGTGCTTTTTCTCCCCCGACTAACTAGAAAGCAGGGAGTGCTGCTGCACCTCAGGCTCGGCAGAGCCCTTCCTTCATCCCTCCCTTTTTGCGCCTGTTGCCACTTGTTGGCTTTGCTTGGGGTAGGTTTATTGCCTTGCTTGTGCAAGCCCTTTCCCTTCTTGATGTCAAAGCAGACAAGCCCCACTTCGGGTCCATTCTCAAGGCTGAAATTCCTCCCATGCCTGGCAGTCTAGGACCCATTATGGGGAAGCTGAGGTCAGGGACAACTTCCTTAATGGGCCATTCATTTCCTTCTGGTAAATGGTGATTGATTGCTTGCCCTGCATCAACAGGACTTTGTTATTGCTCCTCTTTTCTGGCTACAACCTTTTCTGTGGGGTGCTCAGAAGAGTTAGGATTTTTTTTTTTTTTTGCAGCAATAATGGCTGAAATGAGTCTTGGGGTGAGCAGTTCAGCACTGATTTAACCAAGGGAGAGAGTTGGCTCTGTCCTGAAAGCAGGTTTGAATATGAAAAGTCAGTCAGTGGCAGCATCAGGCAAGCAGAAGGTTTGGATGCAAAATGATGTCCAAGAAAGATAGGCTTGAGGCTGATGGTTTGGTTCAGGGTTTTCCAAAGAGAGAGCTTGGTTGTGAAGGGTTATTTCGTCATTTCCAAAGGACCGAGATGACTTTATATGTAGTCCAGATGCAGCCTGCCTACAGACTTGGAGAAAAATAGCAGCAAAGGCTTTGCAGTAAGTGAATACTTCACGAATATTCACTACCTCGCGAATATTCACTCCTCCTCCTGTGATAAATTGAGGAATTAGGAGGGCAGGGAGAATACAAATTCACAAATCTAAGCCCAATTTTTCCTTGCTGATCCACTCTTTATAATGTCACAGAGCTTCATTTTAATTGGGGCCAATGAAAGCTTTCTAGCAAGGCTTTATCTGGAAGGTGATTTATGCTTGAAGCAAAAAAAAGTCTCTGAATCATCAATTGGGCGAAATGCTTTAAGAACAAGCTGGGGAAAACTCCTTCCTGAATCAGCAGCAAGATAGCATCAGAGCAATTGCTCCTAACAAGCCCTTCTGTGAAGCTGCAGATTTGTCAGCTGTGGCCTGTTTTGACTCAAAAAGGTTCAAGGAAGCGACAGGTGATGTAGAAAAGCTGCTGTGTCCTGGGGACAGAGAAGCACCTTTCCTCCAGCAATGGAGTGCATTTACCTCCTGCTAATTCAAGACTTCAATGTGATCTGGGAATGCATTAAAAATAGAGTAACTTAACTGTTTTCCTTGGTGTGGAACGACACAGTGTCACAGTCAGTCCAGTGTTGTAAACAGTTCTTCAGTCTAATCCAGTGCAGGCAGATCACAGATCCCGGAAATATGAGCAGAACATCTTCTGGACTGTAAAGTTAGGGAAAACCCACCTAGAGCACTAGCTCTCTCTAGGCAGCAATGCTGCTCAAGTCCAACATGCCCTAGAGTAGCAAACCCAACTTCTTCTGGGACTGGGTCCCAGGCTGGCCCAGTGACAGGGGTGTTGTGCCTTTCAGCAATGTGGACCAGCTCCTGCACTGGGCTGACGTGGCTATTCTGGGTCCTAATTTGCTGGTGCTGACATGTTCTGGGCCTTGTGGCTCAGGACAGGCACTTTCTTGGAGCGAATCATGGAAGTTGGGGGTGATGTGAAACATCAAGGGTTGCTGCATCCACTTTGCTTGTACCCGAGGGAGCTATTAGTGAGGTAAGTAGTAACTGGTGATCAGATTATCTCTTGGGACCATTATGTAAATTTATTCATTAGTTCCCATATAGTATTTTAATAGGCTAAGTATTATCATGCTTCACTTGTTATCATGCTTTAAGCATAGTTGTCTGACAATGACCAGTGGCTGTTGGAGACTGAGGATGTCAGCACTGCTGAGGGAGGAGAGCAATTCCACTGATGGCTCCAAGTTCTTGGAAAGTGAATGTGTAGAGAAAACTGAGCCTGTGTATTGGGGAAAAATTCAGAAGTGGGAGGAGATAATGCAGATGCTCAGCGAGATAAATTGTGGTGCCCTGGGATCTGAATCCTGATCGATAAACAACGGTATTTTAGATCATCTTGTTTACATGCTTAGTGATTGTGAATGGCAGTGATTAGCATATTGCTAATATAGGCTGTTTGGAGGTGTAAAACTTTCACAGGGGTGATGGCGCAACTTGTGTTTTCCTCTTCCTCAGGAATAATTTCCAGTTTTTCCCATGCAAGGACCTTCTTGTCCTTCATGAAACACTCTCCTGTATTCAATCCTGATCCCCATGGGAAGTTCACCTTTCTAAAGTGAGAGAAGCCTGAAAAGTCTTGTGCCTGCCCACAAGTTCCCCAATTCAAACAATTCCTTTACTACGTTAAGCAGAAGCTTTCATTACAGGGCCTGTAAGCAGAGAAGAGGCACACTGCATGGAGTTCAATGAGGCAGTTATGGTAGACCTAGCACTCTAGTTGTGGTTAGCTTGGAGCTCAGTGCTTTTCATTGTATACTCAGTGGATTAGGAAGGCTTTTGAGCTCCTTGCTGTGGTTATTAAACAACCAGCCCATTTGAGCTACCTGGTCTGTATCCCTCTGTGAGGTGCAGACCTGTCTTTGCAGTGAATCACCACCAGGTTGGAAGAGACCCACCGGGCCATCTAGTCCAACCACAATATCACAATAACTTTAATCACAATATCACTGCAATCGCAATACCCAGGGTGCAATAACTGCCCATCGTGCACCTTCAAGATGCTGCCAGTGGCTCCACTGCTCACTGCAGCGGCTTCAGCTGATCTCCTCCACAAGCTGAGGCTCATCTTTACCCTTCCATGCTCACGGTGAGATGGAGAGAGTTGTTACACATTCACATTTGGGTACAACAACTGCTAACAACAACCACTCATCTTAGTGTTCCCAAGGTAGCAGCTAGAAAAGCAAAGGATGAGTTTCCAAGGTGCTGAGGAGTGTGACCTGTGGTCCCAGTTCTCCTGCAGAAAATCATGGGTCAAACCTGATTCATCTAAAGTTGGCAGAAGTCTTGATGTTGACTTTCAAAGAGCTGGGTTTTCACCTTTTATCTTTTCTCTACAGGAGTTCAAAGCTACATGGTGGAATTTGCTTTGCAAAACAAGGACTCCTCGCAGGAAAGGAGAAATGTCAAAGTGTACACTCACTCTCTTTTGATCTTAATGGCAAGAGATTTTCATGTTTCTTCTGTTTTCTACTGTCAAATATTAGTGTCCAGTGGGTATTTAAAGACTGTGGACTGGGCCTAACCTAATATGCTTGCAAGTAGGAATGAACAGTTCAAACAAAATATAAATCTACCCTAAATTGGATCCCAACTGGAACTTTACCTTCACTGAATTACAGAATAGGTTATGATTCACTTGGTATTTTTCATTTCCCTTTGTGTCTTTGAATTTCTTGATTCCTGTAAAGATACAGAAATGGAAGGTTATGATATAGTTGTTGTTCCATTTCCAGCATGGGTTGTTGGTGGGATGGTGAATGTGTTGAGGCTTGTAGGAAACTCTCAAACCTGGCAGTTGAGGCTTAAAGGTGACTTAAGTGGGGTTTTGCTGGCCCTTTGCTCAGGACTGTGGTTTCCTGTGAGGTTATGCACTTGCCTTTCTTAAGGTGTGATTCTCCCACCTACTTTGGTGTAAATGCAGTAGCAAAGCCTGGGAGACTCTGGGAAGGTGTCTTTAACATTGCTTTTCTCTCCTAACACACCTAATGTTTGTTGTGTGCTGTCTTTTAGCAGTGACCCGAAGCCAGTTTACTAAAGCACAAACCCATGATTGCTAGATACAGAGATGGGTGAACAGAAACAAGGGTTTGTTCACAGTGATATTTATGGGTCCTGGGGCTGGGAGCCTGCAGCATCAGGGCCTGAGGGGGTTTGTGATGGGTTCAGTCTCCTCTTTGTGCATGTGTGGGTGTCTATCAGCTCTCCTTCTGAATTAACATCTTGAAGTACAAAACTACTCAGTCAGCAAAAGCGCAAACAGGCTGGAAAAGGGGACAAAAATTGGCTGAAATGTTCTCCTTACATTGTGTTAACAGGTGGAGTGAGGACAAGGAAAGGTTTTGTTTTGCCGTTCTGAATTACACAACACATTTCTGATATGGTTTTTCTTTTGCATTTCATCCTCTGTTGTGTCCGAGGGACAAACTTTGTTCCAATGTGGGCTGCCAGCAGCCAGGGCTGGACAAGAGCAGTACCTGCAAAACAGACCAGGGACTGATGCCACACTCAGCATCAGCAGGTGCACAAGAACAGCTCTCTGGGAGCACAGAATGTGGCCAGAGCCTCAAGATCTACCTGGGTTTTCAAAGAGGTGGGGAATGAGGAGCAAACAGATTAAATAAATTAATAATGATAGAGCAAATGGTGCTTAGAGGGCGAGTGAAGGAATGTGCCACCACAGTCTTGTCCATGGCAAAGAGTCTGTTCTGACTTCTCAGCTTTTTAGAGCATCTCAGACCCAAGAGCATGCAGGATCTGCTTAACAGCTGGGTTATGGATATAGTGCGAGATTTCCTATAGCTTTGTCTCAGGGGGCAGATCATGCTTGGGACTTGGTGTTCACCAGTGCTGAACTTCTCTTGTCACTGTCTGTTTGCTCTTGGAAATGCACTGGGTGCTGAGGAGATACCTGGGATCAGGTTCACTATGGAGCCAGCAGTGCTCTGTGTAACGCACTGGAGGTCGTGCACTTATAAAGGAGATGGGAGCTGAGCTCCTGTGCTGTGCTGAGGTACCACATGGATGGATTTGTGCTCTTTTTCTCCCTGTAGTTTGATAAAGAAGCACAAATTCCCTAATGTTAAATTCCATTCACTATTGAAGTAGGATGATTTTAACCTGCTAATAAGAATCAACCATCTTATATGTGCACACAAAGGTGACAGATAATTCCCAGCCTCTTGCTGCTGTGAGTCTTGGTTTCTTGTGTTTTAGCCTCACCAGTCACTTACAGGAAAGTTGGATTGTGATAGGAGCAGGGAGCCAAGATTCTGGCAGCAGCTTTGAGTGTGGGATCAGTGCGATAGTGGAGAGAAGAAGGAAAAAGTCTAGTCTGGATTGGTGCTTGTGCAGGACCAACGCTGGAAGTCTGCAGAAGGCAGGGACCAACTTTGGGATGACCAAGCCACAGCAAGAAAAGCACAGAAGAGATCAGCCAAACCCATAACTAGAGTACAAAACCCTGCTGGAAATTCTGGCTGCAGCCTTGCCATGTGTGAAACTTTTCCCAACAGAGCCTGCACGTGGCCTGGGCATTGCCCACATCCCATTCATTCCTCTTCTGAGGTCTTGGAAGGGTCAGTGCATGGGCCTTCTTCCAGCTGGTTATTGAGATGTGGGTTTCACACATGTTTTCTGCTGATTTTAAGCCTGTTCCATCCCGTTATGTTGTTACAACTTGTGTTTTGCTTGGTGGATTGTTATGATCATGTAGAAAAATGAGCCTTTTTAGTTCAACGTTCCTTCATTTAGATTATCATTATCGCTTGTGTGTGGTAGTCATCGAGTCTCAAGCATCTTTTTCCTCTTTTCAAAAATTCTTTTATAAACAGAATCACCTCCGCCCTACCTTGCTGCCAGGCAGAAACCTAACAGCATAAAAATAACAAAACTCATTTACACCTCATATCTCTTCCTAGAGTTCCATGCCCAAATCATCTTTAGCAGAAGGTGGACTGGATCTCTCATCTCTTCTTTCCCTAGAAGGAAGCCTTGTATGAGCTTTTGGAGTGAGGCATTTGCTACTACTGAGACCTTGTCAGATATATATAATGTGGTAGTATAATAAATTGGTGTGTTCATCAACAGGCCTTTAGTCCAACTGAAAAATATATTGGAGATCACTGAGCAAGCAGCACAAATTTCCCCTCCCTTGCTGTCTGCTCTGCTGGCCCCTGTGAGAATAAAACACGAGGTAAATGGAGGAACCTATACAGCTGATGGATCCTATATGGGAAGATAAGCTGTCTGCACTACAGTCTCATAGCAGCCTAAATTATGCCTTGGCTGATAGCCATTTATTCATGTTTTCCTCCTGGATTTTTAGGGGTTTAGGGTCTGCTTGCCATAGGGGTGGACTCTTGGATCTTTCAGGGATGCAGAGTTTCTGCTTGGCAGGCTTTGCATCTGGAAGGCTGTGGTGCATGTCTAAGGCTAAAATGGCTCTGAAATATTTACATGCTAAGATGGGTGTGATGCATGTCTCTGACCACGCCTGGGTCTCTACCCGCCTGAAGACATAGACTGTCTGACCCTGTGCCCGTGCAGGTTTTCTCCTCAAGGCTAGAAGGGTTGGGGCACTCTGGTCCCGATTCAGCAAATTACCCTGTTCAGAGAAGCACTTGAGAAAGTGTATAAAGCTGAGCAAGGCTTTAAGTGCCTCGCTCAATCTTCTGCATTTTATTTAACGTCTCAGTGAAGGCACAGTCAAAATGACTGTGGGGTGCCCACCTCCAGGTTTAATCTGAGACATTGAAGATCTACAGCAGGAGAGTGACATGTATCATACAAACTTGAAGAGCCCCTTCAACAGAGCAATTGCTCTCTGAAAAGAGGTAAAAATCTCTCCAAACGGCAGCTTAATCATCAGTGCTTGCCAAGAAGTGAAAACTCCAGCTGAAGAAATTCATTTGCAGCTTAACAACACTATAGCATCGAGGGTACAAGCAGCTCTCTTACATGCCCAATAATTGCTTTCCTACACACGATGAAAAAGGCAGCTGTGTGCTTTCACGAGGATGCCAGTCTGCTTATACTGTGACTGCTACATCTGCGGTTGGAGTGGAAGAGAATAGCAGCACGCTTTGAAGAACACCAGAAGTGAAAGTTTTATTTACTCTTATAGTTCCTACAGCAACCTCAAATACCTGTGGCTCCGCTCTCCTGCAGAAGAGGCTGCTGTGTATGGGCTCTAGGATAAAGGTTTTGCTTGTTAACCTACAGACCACACGCCCTGGGATACAGGAGAGGAATAAAGGCAGGATGCTCTAACAGTTACGACGTTGCTGTATAGGTGTGAGATTGTGTCTGGGAAAGTTGGCGGAGGGACGAGTGGGATGCTCAGTGTGTGGGTGCCAGGCAGCTCAGGGGGGTGCTGGGCTTGGGAGCTCCACAAATGGGTGGTGTCAGGGCTGTTTCTGTGTTGTATCGGCAGTAGAGAGGCAGGGAACTATCTGCTGGAGCAGAGGGAGAAGGTACAAGAAAGAGGGAGCTGGGCTCTTCTNGTCGGCAGTAGAGAGGCAGGAAACTATCTGCTGGAGCAGAGGTCCCCTGTGGTCAATCTCTTGGCGTATCTCATGAGGATGCTGCAAGAAGGAGGGAGCTGCGTTCTTCTCCCAAGTGGCAGGGGACAGGACAAGAGGGAGTGGCCTCAAGCTCCGCCAGGGGAGGGTCAGGCTGGACATTAGGAAAAAATTCTTCACAGAAAGAGTCGTTAGGCATTGGAATAGGCTGCCCAGGGTGGTGGTTGACTTGCCTTCCCTGGAAGTGTTTAAGGTGTGGTTGGATGAGGTGCTGAGGGACATGGTTTAGTGTTTGATAGGAATGGTTGGACTCGATGATCTGGTGGGTCTCTTCCAACCTGGTGATTCAATGATTCTATGATTCTATTCTAAGGTGCAAATTGAACATGTCCTTTGGCAGAAGGTGCCATTGTTCTCCTTTACCTGTCTTCAGGGTCACCCTGTGAGTTTTTATAGAATCACCGAATCATGGAATAGTTATGGTTGGAAGGGACCTTTAAAGACCATCCAGTCCAAGCCCCCTGTCATAGACAAGAACACCTACAGCTGGATCAGGTTGCTCAGAGCCCCGTCCAACCAGACCTTCAATGTTTCCACAGATGGACCATCTCCCACCCCTTTCAGCAACTTGTTGTTTTCATCCAACAGATAAAATTCTCAGTACTATAGAGACTTACAAATAGGAAATATTTAACCTAGATGGTTTTTTTTTCAGCAACATTTTCTTATTCTTCCTTACATTTTTTTCTGCTGAAATCCAGAAAATGCTCTGTGAATCCCTTGCAGATGGAAAATCACACAGTAACAGTGGAAAGCAGGATGAAAAAAGGGAAACTGCCTCAAAGTCACCTTGCCTAGTTTACAGATGGAAAAGTCATGCAAAAGTGAGAAAGTTCACCCACATGGCTTTGTGGCTACGTAAAATCTCTGGGTACAGCCCAGGCAGCTGGAGAACTTGTATTGGCTGTTGTGGTGGAAGCATTAGCTGCCATTTAGCTGGATTAAAAATATTTGCTCATTTGTTTGTGAACAGAGAACTGCGTAAATTTGGAGAAATGATGCTGTGCGGAGCTTGTGGTGCTGCAGCAATGCTGGTTCCAGCCGCCACACTTGCTGGCCAGAGGTCAGTCTTTTGCAGGGTCAGGGATTAATTCCATACACAGACTGCAGAAGCCTTCCAGTGGTGGAGAATGAGAGCTCCATATGGCATGGGAGGAAGCCAAGACAAAAAGGGGACAGTTCCCATTCTTTTTGACCAGATGTTTCCAAACAGGGCTGTTGTAATTACGAAGCATTCAATACTGTGATTTAATAATAGTTCATAGAATGGTTTGGGTTGGAAGGGACCTCAAAGCCCATCCAGTTCCACCTCTGCCATGGGCAGGGACACCTCCCAGTGGATCTGGGGCTCCCAGCCCCATCCAACCTGGCCTTGAACCCCTCCAGGGATGGGGCAGCCACCACTGCTCTGGGTAACCTGGGCCAGGGCCTCCCCACCCTCACAGCAAAACATTTCTTCCTAAGATCTCATCTCCATCTCCCCTCTTGCAGCTGAAAACCATTCTCCCTCATCCTATCCATGTACTCCCTGATCAAGAGCCCCTCCCCAGCTTTCCTGGATTCCTTTCCAGCACTGGAAGCTGCCCTAAGGTCTCTCCACAGCCTCCTCTTTTCCAGGCTGAAGAAGTCTGGCTCTCTTAGCCTGTCCTCATATAGGAGGGTCTCCAACCCCCGGGTCATCTTTGTAGCCTCTTCTGGACTCACTCTGACTGTTTTGTTTTACTGTCTTTTGTCTGAAATAGGGAAAGGCTAGTGATAAAATAGCTTTCGACTCATGTCCTGAGAAGCAGGGTTTGCACTGACAAAGGACCCTTGGACCTAGGGGCTTCTCTGTGCTTTGAAGTTTGTGTGACTGAGCTCTCAGCTCCAGCTACTTCTATGAGCTGTAAATATATTTCCAAGGATATTTTCTTCTCATAATTAACTAGAGGAGAAGCTGTACTGCTGGAGGTAGTCTCATTAGAAGACAAAATGAGGCGACCTAACCTAAATAGATCGATGCTCTGCTCAATCCCAATCCTCTGCTGAAGAATGCAGGCACGTAATAGCCTATTGTTTTAATTTTCTACAATGGAATCAAGACTTTAATTAATTCAAACAGATTTCTGCTGTTGACAATTCCTTGGGAAGCTTCTGTTGACAATGTTTAAAGGGAAAACCAGGAAGAATCTGGATCTGTATTTAAAATGATAAGGAAGCCTGCACATTATTCTTAGCACTGTCATTATCTACAGTTATTTTAGGCATTGACCCACAATTTCCTAATCTAAAATCAGGAAATGATTGAGTATTGGATTGTTTCAGTGTTCTGGGAGTCGATCCATGTGACTGACTCTGCCTTGCTGACAAAGTGGCTGCTGGTCACAGGAGCTGCTGAATGAGAGGAAAAGTTTATTCTACTAGACTTTGCTTTTGAGGGTGTTTGAGGAGAGTGGGTCTGACTTGGTGTGGGTTCCCCCGTGGCACTGCTGGGTGGCTATGGGCTGAGTGCTGTGGTCATCAGCAAGGCAGCAAGCCTGGGCCTGCAGTCACAGCTAAAGGTTCCTAATCAAACAAAAGGTTTTCAGGCTGCAGGTAGCCCATGAGATCATAGAATCACAGAATCACCAGGTTGGAAGAGACCCACTGAATCATCGAGTTCAACCATTCCTATCAAACACTAACCCATGTCCCTCAGCACTTCACCCACCTATGCCTTAAACACCTACAGGGTAGGTGAATCAACCACTTCCCTGGGCAGCCTGTTCCAGTGCCCAATGACCCTTTCTGTGAAAAAATTTTCCTAATGTTCAGCCTAAACCTCCCCTGGTGGAGCTTGAGGCCATTCCCTCTCTCCTGTCACCTGTCACTTGGGAGAAGATGCCAGCTCCCTCCTCTCTAAAACTGCATTTAGGTACCTCTGGTTACAGCTCTGGTCTTTCAGCGCTCTGTTCGTCATTGTGCCAGTAACTTGCTCTGTGACTTTGCAGAAGGCCCTCGCATCTCTAAGATGCTCCTTCCAGGCAGCTTCAGCACTGTAACTATCTCAAGAGGTGGGATTCCTGGGGTGGCTGCTTGTATGGTTGCTGGGGGGATGCTTTCTCCTGAGTACCTGAGGACTGACCTTATTGTAAACATGCATTGCCTGTTTCCAACAGGAATTGCCTAGACGAAGTTTACATCCATAATTAAACTCCAAAGCCATTTAAATATAAAAGGAAAGGGAGGAGACATTA